>JAUOBU010097758.1:0-13775 GCA_032360585.1 Nereis procera | reverse complement strand
AAGAAATTTCATTGTGTGTGTAAGTTCCTTGTGCCCAGGATCCACTTTCAATAATATTGGTGCTCATTTTTGGATGAACTACAGCGTGAATGTAGAGGGAAAAGGAACCAGATTGTTCATTGATGGTTATCTCACCCAGCACTAAGATTTGAACAGTGCAGCATATAGGGTTCCAGTGGTTGTGTAAGACTTCCTTGATGTTGTGCTGATATAGCTTGGTGGTCTGAGTGTCCCGTTGACTCTGACAACTTGTCTCTGATGAGGGTGGTTTTAGAATTGTTTGTTTGTCAATCTGAGTATATCAGTAGTGATCATTCAGGTTGAATGCTGGATCTGACTGGGGTTTGATCCAGAGACAAATTGACATGATCTTAGTTGGTATGCTTGATGTCATTTCTGATAAACCAAGGAGACACTAGTACTGACCAAGCAGAAGCTCAGAGTTTATCACTTGCTGATGGTGAGAAAAGACCCAGTCAGAGTACAAGGTCTCAAACAGACCTTACTTCACGTGATCTGAGTGAACTCCTACATAGTAAGAAGAGTAAGAGTAAATCAAAGAGGCCACCCTCTGAACAAGAGCAGTTTGCTTTTGCTGAACATTATCTAAACACTCAGGTGTTTGCAAGTGCATCTACAGTTATGCCAGGGGGTGATACCACACCGCCACCTGGTGGCACTGGAGATGCTGGCCATCAAGCATTAGCACAGGCTTTGAGGAGTCTAGAGACGGCTATCACAGGTCAGAAAACTGACCATAGCTCATCTTTTAAGATAGACAAATTTCAAGTGGGTAAAAATGACCCACATGTATGGTACGATAAGTTTGAAACCTATTGTAAATTCAAGGGTTTGACGGAAGAGCAGGTGTTTGGCTTAAGTGTTGATGATCAGGTAAATGCATGGTTTATTCCACTGAAAGACAAAACTGATCTGAAAAAGCAGTTTTTGGAGGAGTTTGGTGAGGCTGATAAAAAGTTCTGGGATCAAAGAGGTGAACTTCAAGCCATGAAACAGGGAACTGATCCTGTTAAAGAATTCATGCGCAAGGTAATTGCTAAAGCGAGACGTAGCTATGCCAAAAAGACTAATGACCCTTTCACAACAGAAGAGGAAAGAGAACTGATGAGTGTTCTCATGCAAGGCTTTTCGAAATCTGTGAAAACTGTTGTTTTGTTGAAAAATCCTAAAGATTTGGACAGCATGATGGAGGCAGCTAGGGAGGCAACTTGTCTTGATGTTGGCTCAAATGATGACTCCATCATGGCTGCTGTTGGTGTGAAATTGGATCAGCTGGTTTGTCCTGTTGTGGATGATTTGAAAAGTTCTATCGAAGAAGTGAAACAACTTCAGTCTTCACAGAGGTCAAATGGCAGAGACACATATGCGTCTCGAGACAGGCAAAGGAGTGGATCTCGGAGTCCTGCTCGTACTGGAAGGAGAGTAAACTTTCAGAATGAGCGGAGACTGAGATCACCTTCTGGGAACTGTTTCAAATGTGGAAATTCTGGTCATTTTGCATCTGAATGTGCATTGAACAAACCTCCAAGTACTGGTGGAAACAGACAGGGAAACTTTCAACGACGTACTAGGAGTTTCAGTCGTGATAACAATTTCACTTCTAGAAATGGTACGAATAACAGTGGTAACAGGTTTGATCATGGTAACAACCAGAACAACAATGCAGGCCAACAGCAAAACAGAAGACCACAAAATAACAATGGTAGTGGTCGTTCCAGAAGAGTATGTTTTTCTTGTGGATCTGCAGATCATTTCATTCGAAACTGCCCAGTCAAGGGACGCGAGCAGAATGGCCAAGGTCAGGGACAGGTGAGACAGACTGTGTCCTGTCAAATCTGTTCAAAACCAGGCCACTCTGCCATGGATTGCTGGAGCAGATATGAACAAAAACAACAATGAAACAAATTGGCCTGTCCTCAAAATGGTAATGACTTGTGTGTGAACAAATCTGATTGTGTAAATAGTATATCTACTCAAACAACTGTTGATCAGATTACACAAACTGACAAAGGTAGTAGTATGGCATTGATCCAGACTTGTCCATGTAATATAACCAGGTGTGCGGTGCGTGCTGTTGAATGTTTTGACAATAACCAGACTAACACCTGGGGTGCGAGTGACAGAACACATAGCTGTGATGAATATGTTTCAAAAAGCAATGAAAATGATCATACCCAGTTTTCAGCAAACAGTAAGAGAGTCATGTCTGATTTTGATAATTTCAAGGCTGCTGGTGATATTCTGTATGTCAATGATGAGGGTGGCACTAAGATAGTCAATCTGAAAGGAAATTTTGTGCAGGCCAAGGTAAACAACACAGCTGTTAACTGTTTAGTGGACACTGGTGCATCAGCAAATCTCATCAGTAAAAATTTCTACAAACTTTGCAAGAGAAGAGGGAAAATTCCAATTGATTCGGGGAAATCTATCACATTAAGAGATGCCCAGAATAACACACTGAACGCTCTTGGCCAAGTACATTTGGATATCGAGATTGGTAATTTACACATGCCAATGACCTGTGTATTGGTCAAGTCTTTACCAGTTTCAGTGATACTTGGGATCCAATGGTTACGCGAGAACAATGCAAAGATTGATTTAGGCCAAGGGACCGTGTCATTCTATGATGACATGATGGTGGCTTCACTCTTGGAGTCAGATACACACCCACATTGTGTGGATCTGATTACACAGAGAGAAATTACCATTCCACCAAAGAGTTTTGCTACTTGCACCTTGAAAACTTCCAGACCCGAATTCATTAAGTTGCTTATGTCTGATATATCATATGCTGATCATCTGGAAAGTATAGCACGAGATACTACACATTCTATCTTAGTTACACCAAACTACAGATGTAAAGACACTTTTGAGATCATGATGCATACTGGCTTAGCAACATTACAGACTGATGGCACAACTATTGTCAAGGTGGCGAACCCATCGGACACTAAGAGAGTTATCAGAAGGGGTGTTTGTATAGCACATGCTTCTCCTGGTGACTACTGTGATGTGTATGATGGAAAAGCTATTGATGATGAACTTGTGGCTCTTATCCAGACAGATGACATGACTAACACTGAGGCACAGACTGATGTGACTGCTCCACCTGGATACTTTGATTCAGAAGTATTCAGAAAGAATATTCTAAGATATGATGACAGATCAAACCGTGATCTTGAGCCCATTGATTGGGAGAATGTTCTGCCAAAAGATGTGTTGACTACTGTACAGAGACAGCAACTGATTGATCTTTTGCATGCTAATCGACAAGTGTTTGCATTGACAACAGCTGAACTTGGGGAGGTGTCCTGCGTAGAACATGAAATTAAACTTATTCCTGGTGCTAGGGTTGTGAGGCAGAGACCATATAAATTGTCTCCTGAAAAACAAGCTGCTTTGGAGCAACAAATTCAGGAACTTCTAGCTGCCAAAATAATCATTCAATCTGATAGTTTGTGGCAATCACCTGTGGTGATGGTGAAGAAGAAGAATTTGGCTAAGGATGGCAGCACGCTGTGGAGGACTTGCATTGACTATAGGTCTCTCAATTCCATCACACAGAAAGATACAGGTTACTTTACAATTCCCACATTTGCAGATTTGCATGATTCTATTTCTCGGCAAGCCCCAAAATTTCTAAGTACCATTGATTTATTGTCAGGATACCATCAGTTGAGAATGGCTCCTAATAGTGCGGATTATACCACCTTCAACACAGGGAAAGGAAGCTACAAGTGGTTACGTTGTCCTTTTGGGCTCTCCCATGCTCCTTTCAGTTTTTCAAAAGCAATTCACATGTGTTTGGCTCGACTTGGTTCTGAATTTTGCAACAATTATCTGGATGATGTCTTAGTAACAAGTCACTCGTTTACTGAGCACTTGAACCATTTACAGCTGGTGTTCAATCAATTCAAGCAATATGGTTTTACTATGCATCCCAACAAGTGTGAATTTGCACAAAAGCGAATCAAGTTTCTTGGTCATATCTTTGATGAAAAAGGCATTTCGCCTGATCCAGATAAAGTCAAGGTCATTCGCAAATTTCCAAGGCCACGATCAGTGACTGATGTCAGAAAATTCCTAGGTGTGGCAGGATTTTATAGGAAATTTCTACCAGACTATGCACGTACTGCAGAGCCTCTGTTTGAATTGACCAGAAAAAATAAAAAGTTTCAGTGGACCAAAGAAACTCAGGAGGCCATGGACAAGCTTAAAGCACAACTGTTGTCACAGGCTGTTCTATATTATCCAAATTTGAACAAAGACTTCTACTTGACAACTGATGCCAGTAAGACTAGTGTTGCTTCAATCCTCAGTCAACGTGATGAAGTGGACAAAATGCGGCCAGTGGCTTTCTTTTCCAAACGACTGACACCACAACAAGTTTTGTGGGACATTAACAGCAAGGAAGCATTCAGTCTTGTCTTGGCTTTGCGTTTGTACAGACACCTGATAGGTACCAACAAAGTCTTTGTCACAACAGACAATTTGACAGCTAGATATCTGCAGTCTATGAAAAGATCATCTGCACCAAAACTCCTTAGATGGGCTCTAGAGTTACAAGGGTTGAATCTTGAGATCAAACATTCCCCGGGAACAAGTATACCTGCTGTAGATTGCCTAAGTAGGCTGCCTCCTTCACCACTTGATGATGAACCATGTACAGATGCAAAAGATTTAGATTGTGAACTGCATAATGATGGTGTTCTGTATACAGGTACAGGTAGAGAGAAAACTGCTAAGACCAGACAGGTGACACAGAAACAGTCAATCACAGAAATTGCAGCCAGGACTAGAAACAGAACTAAGTTTGCTGACCAGGTTACCAGACAGGCAGTTGCAGACTTTGATGCAGCAACATCTGACTCACAAGATGATGTTGAGCAAGATGTTGTGGACCTGGATATAGCTGAGACAGATCAGGTGGGACAGGCTGAGCATGAGCTACCGGATAGTTTCATGGGGAACAAAGTCTTGGAAGAGCAGTATCAACAATTTCTCGAGGACACTTCACTCATGTCCAATTTACAGCGGGAAGATCCAGATTTCAAGTACATGTATCATTATTTGAAGTATGGAACTCTTCCTAGGAAAATGAGGGCAGCAAAGAGAGTTTTAGCAGATTGTCAAAATTTTCTTATAGATGACCATGGACTTCTTAAACGGATTTTCGCTCCAACAAGAAAGAAGTCACTTGAGCAAACCTATCCACAGCTCTGTTTACCAAAGCCATACAGAGAACATGTAGTCCATTCCCATCATTCGACTATGATGGGAGGTCATAGGGGATCTGTCAGATTGATAGAATCGCTCAGAAGAAAATATTATTGGGTTGGTCTCCAAACTGATGTTCTGGAATATGTCAAGACTTGTGAAGCTTGCATGAAAGGCAAGCGATCATACAATATAAACAAAGCACCTCTTGAAGTGCGACAAGTCTTTCCTCTCTTTTACCATCTCCATGCAGATGTGATATCACTGCCCACTGACCCCAAAACTGGACTGAATAAGTGTCTTGTCATGATAGATAGTTTCTCTTCTTATGTAGAACTGGTGCCTATTCCAGGTGAAACAGCAGAGATCCTTGCGAGGACAATATTCAGATCATGGATTTGTAGGTATTCATGTCCAGCAGTGCTCACAACAGACAGACAGCAAGGTTTCAGGAGCAAAATGTGCAAGGCTCTTGCAAAACTTGTAGGCTACAAACAGATATTCACTTCTGCTAGACATCCTGAAAGTAATGCTAAGGTGGAGCGCTGCAATAGTAGCATCTTGAATATTATGCGAGCATTTTCAGCTGAAAGGAGGAACTGGTGTGAGCTGCTGCCCATTGTTCAGTTTAATCTGAATACAGCTGTGTCAGCTTCTTCCAAGTTTTCACCATATTTCCTGATACATGGGGTTGACCCACGAGTGGGGGAATTCTGTCACATTGAAGACCCTGAATTGTTGATTGGAAATGAGGAAGCTGTTATCCAATCCTTATTGCCAGAATTGTGCTTTTATAGGGAATTGGCTAAGACCAATCTAGAGACAGCTGCTGCAGAATACAAGAAGGTCTATGACAAAAGATTCAATACAGCTCCACATGATTTCAAGATCGGTGACAAGGTGTATATTAGGACTAGCAGGGTATCTGGCCAAGCAGTTGGTAAGACTGATGACTACAAGTATGGTCCATACCGGATAGCCGACAAGTTGGGTGACGTGCTGTACAAGCTTGTGGATGTTGATACCAATGCGGTGTTTCCATCCATGATACATGGCAATAGGCTTTCATATCACAATGACAAAGAATTGTCTAGGTTGCGAAGACAGGCTGTAGCACAGATCCCTCTGCCAGCAGGCAGACAACAAGATCAACCTATGCATGTTAGGACAGGTACCACAGATGCCCAAGACATTAGACGGCCAGGTAGACCAGTGCATGATGCTGGGACCGATGACAATGTTGAGGTCCCAGACAATACAGCAGTGCAGGGTGAAGTAAGACCTGATGTACAAGACATCAGGCAACAACAGCCAGTGCAGGTAAAGCTAGGTACTGCAGGTGGACGAGATATCATGCAATGACAGCCAGTGCAGGTAAAGCTAGGTACTGCAGGTGCACAAGATATCAGGCAACGACAGCCAGTGCAGGTAAAGCTAGGTACTGCAGGTGCACAAGACATCAGGCAACGACAGCCAGTGCAGGTGAAGCTAGGTGCTGCGGGTGCACAAGACATCAGGCAACAGAGGCCGATGCAAGTGAAGTTAGGTACTGATCAAGCTGAGAAAATTGTTGGGAGACAAAAACCTATGCTGATCAAGTTAGGAACTGATGGAGCTAGGGATATTAGATCAAGTGTGTCTGTAGGTGACGTAAACAGTACTGCAGTTCAGGGTGATGCTGGACCCCAAGGTCTGATACATGTGCAAGCAGGCACAACAGGTGCTCAGGAAATCAGAATTCTAGATAGAAGTGAGCCAAGTCTTGATTGTCAGACGGAAAACCATGATGTACACATGGTGTCTGTGTCAGAAAAGAAAGTTCAGAGAGGTCGACAATGGAGGTCATCCTTTCAAGGTCAAAGAAATAGGTCACACACAAGGGATCATAAAAGTAGGTCGGAGGGTGAAAATAAAAAGTACCCCCGGTACACTGAAATTGAAAGAGTAGTGTGTGCAGGAAGAGTCAGGAATGGTCCTTTGAGATGCTTGGTTCAGATGAAAAGCTGTAAGTCAGTTGATCAGAAACCTAGAAAATGGATGCTAGCTAAATATGTACCTAACTTCATTTGGAGACAATATGAGTATGAACAGAACCACTTGTGAGATATTGTAGGTGTGTAATATAAGCATGTGATGTGTCACAGTGTGATTGAGTACAAGCCTAAAAATACCTAAATATAAGCAGGTGCATTTTTTATGCAAGTTTACGGCAATTTCAGTATTATAGTATTTTCAATTTTTTTTCATTTTGACTGCACAGTAGAAGCCAGGGATTTAGCCAGTGAACAGGGATTGGAGTTTCAGTGAATCAGGTCCAGCTGATGGTATGACAAATGTTGTGTAAAAAGGGTTGGATTTCCAGACCAATATTTAGAATCTATACAGTTTATCAGTCTTTTATATGGCCAAGTTTAAATCCAGCATAAATTCTATTTTGTAGATGGCATTGGGATAATCTTGTAGGGGATTTGAATATTGGATGAATGATAAAGCAAGCCAATGTGCCTGGAATGTTGTATGATATTTTCCAGGTCAAGTGTTTTCTGTTCTGCGAACCAACCTTTTTGAGGACATTTCTTGTTCTAAATTTGAAAAAAAAATATTTCAGTCATGACAGTCATCTTGTGTGGATGTTTCTGTTGGTGCACATAATCACTTTCGCCTGTAATCAAAAGGAGAAACATTCTACAAAAGCAGACTCTGTTCAATTCTGATTTTTGGTTAGAGTTTTTCAAACAGGCCATATGTGTGCAAACAGACCTACACAAGGCGAATGAACCAGGTGATTCTTTTAAACTCAATTGACATTTTGTTCAATATCTCTGCTAATAATGGTCCGATTTACACAATCTAAACACCAAAATACTCAGCTAGAGACGCTCTTTCATGTCCGGGAATTCACTCGCCGTAGATAATGACGGAATACGCGACCGCGATGATCAATATCTGGATCTGGATTTCGAAGGACTTTTCTCATCGGTATATGCCTGTCAGACATCCGAACTTCACGAAATCAGTGGGAATAGCCACGAATGACACCAGCACACTTAACAACATGAAAGGTGGTCTTACAACATCGCTGTGATTGAGATAGTTTATGAATGCGGTCTGTGTGCATCCTTATTTTGAAGAGTCAAATCAAAACATCTTCAATCCTTCGGCGAGGCCATGTGTTCCGACATGTGGCTGACAGCTCAATATGCACAGTAGGGTTGCATTCAAATCTAATCTATGCCTCAAAATATATTAATATCGATTCCTGGTGAACTGGTATCCGTTCTAACAGTCCGAGTTTTTCCTATTTCCTATATATATGCCATATTTCTTCATTTTATCAGAGAGATGAACATAGATTCCTGGTGGATTCGCCATCTTGAAAAGCTTGTGTACGGGTTGTATATCCTGCTGCCAATATTGACAGGAATGCTTTCAAAATAGTCCGCTTCAAATCAGGTGGATATATACTCGAAATAATTCATATGAATAGGGTTGGACCTCTTCTTTCGAGCTGTCTAGTCGGATTATCCATGTCAAGCAGGAATCATTGGATATTGGTGTCATCTTAATTGTTGATTTTTGAATCAAACATGATTTAGAGGAAGCAGGAAGTGCCGAATCACGCCTTGATCATGTAAGCCTGCGCACATTGATTTGCCAGCGCAGTGCCTCTAGTGGCAGTATGAGGAACTTTCAGCTGTCATTGATGCCTGTCAATCTTCTCGCGTGTGTGGAGTTTGACAGTTATTTATGGTGGGGTGATCACAGAAATTTAGGAGGGCATGATTGTCCTCCATTCTCCATTCCAGGCATTTAATTATTTCTGTATGAGGGCGGACTCATCATGGTGCATATATCAATAATTGTTTTATGGGATATGTGATGGAGAGTAATTCATGAATACAGATCCTGGCAGGCCAATATTTACTGTCACGACAACAACAATAACAAGTCTATTCTAAAAATTGAAATTTGGAATTCATGTCTCAAACCATGCTCGAATGTGGTTATATCCTCCTATGGCCTGGTCAGGCACATGCGTGTTTATTTTGATGTATGCTATAGGTATATAGTCATAATTGGGAGCAATGTAGCTGAATAACACATTATTTGTGGGCATTTTTGGGACATATCTGTGGGTGAACTGTGCGGTTGAACCTTGCTACATTTTAGTTGATTGAAGTTTACGATAGCTGAGTAATGACACCCAGATGACAGGGGCTATCAATTGCCTTGATGTATACATGATGATGGCTTCGTATGGGCTGTGTTTATGATCAGACATATTTGGAAAGTGTTTCAGTTGACTGTGGGTTGTGAGAATGACTGTATCTGGGAATATGTTAGTCATACTCTGATATCAGTAATGCTGCTTTCACACTCATTGGTCTCATATATTCCAGTATGGGTTGAAGGGACGTAAAACACTACTCAATCAATCAATCTCACTCATTGTTGTGAAAGCACAAGAATATCACTGTTGATTTTGAGTATTTAGCACAACACACACATGCAACATGCAGACATCTTACAAATGACTAGAAGCTAGTTGAAATCAAAATTTGTTGGAAGAAATTTGGCAGTCTCTGACATAAATGATGATGAGGGTGAGAGGCTAGTGATTCTATGATTATATGAGATGGTCAAAGTCCAATGTTGAGGGATTGGTTGGATCAGATGTTTTTGCATCACTGAAGATCGAATCCCACAATGGAGTGGCTGGTGTTTGAGAAAAAGGCTTTGGACTTGTTTTTTTCGGCAGGGAATGTGTGACGTTGGAAGTAGTTTGCATCATGGTGTCAGGTGCTGATGTAGTGGGAGGATTCTGGTTTGTCCTTTGTCCGCCCTGGACCAAACTATGGTCCTGGTCTTTGGAGGCAGGAAAAATTGGCTGAATGAAAGTTGAAGGCGCTGGTGGTGTCTGGCATAAAGGATTTGGCACACTGGAGGTCTTAGGTGTGGATACCACCAATGAGGGCCCTTGCCTGGGGCACACCTGATGTATACAAGGTGTTGTCTCAACCACTGATGTAACCAATTTCTGGAGGTCTCTCAGGGGAGTGTTTTTGCCTTTTGTTCGGCCAGGGGACGATACGGACCGCTTGGGTGCTGGCTGACGTGGCATCCTCTGGCGCCGTACTGGGTCAACAGAAACAAGCTGTGGTAGTGATGGTGGTATTTGGTCAGGTTGCTTGGTTTTTGAGGTGGTGTGTGACTGAGGCTTGGTGAATGCTGATGATGATTTCCTATAAGTATATTTCAGATTAGGAGCATTATCCGGTGTACGGGAGTAATGAAGTGTCCCTGTATATCCAGGTTGTACATTAGTTTGTAATATCGCTTATTCAAGAGTAACTCCATGTTGAGAAAGTGGTGAAAAGTGTACTTTACAAGAAAGGACACTAGTATCCTCAAATCCAACAGATAATTTGACCAACTTATGGGTTGGGTTAACGTTTGCCAACTGTAGCTTGAACCACTCAAGGGGATCCATCTTGTAAGATTTGGCAGTAGTAATCCAGCCTGCTGATAGAACTGAAGCGAACTGAAGTGACTCAGAGAGGAGTATGCAGTGTTTATGGGGACTGTGGCTCTGGCTCACTCTTCATAGGATTACAATCCCACATGTAAATGGTGATAGACCTCTGTTCCCATCAATTGTTCATTTGTATAGCTACTTGTGCTGATGGGATTACATCAGGGATGCCCCAATTAGGAAATTTTATGATGAGCCCCACCACGCTCATTCTAAATTGCTAGTTATTTGATTCAGCATATAGGGAATGCATGTACATGTTGTATTAATCTGAAATCTTATGGCCAAAACTTTGTTTTACAGTGCCAAACATAATGGGGCTACCTCTTTTGATGTGGGTGTGCTTTGCGGTGCTGAACGCAACCATGACAACTGCACAAGACCAATTCCATGGTGGAGATACTATTGCCAGAGCCAATTATGGGGTTAGTTTTTCACCACTTAAAACTCTGAATGCTGCATCTTCAGTTTGGGACCACTGGTTCAGGTTGACAATCCCTCCTGAGGTGCAATTTCAGGCAATGATTATGCCTGCGATGTGTCGCCATCTTGGACCAAAACAGCATGCTGAAGATAGTCTGGCTCAGTACAATAGATTCTTTCAATTTGATAAGCATATTGTATTATCAGACTTCAACCTTACTGTCCAATACCACAACAACAGACACCTTTGCAGGGGTTTGGAGCAGATTGTGAATAACTATGAAATTTTGAGATATGCAATTTGGAACAGGATGAATGAAGCCAGAAGCTCTGCTTTGGACATGACTGGACATAATGTGACAGACCATAAGTTTGTTCGACAGAAAAGACAGATTAACCAATATAATGATGCTGATGTTGATGTATGGCTGCTGGAACAATCACTGGACTAACTGGATTTTGTTGAAAGTAAATTTCATGACTTGGGAAGGAATGCTGCATCCATAATGCCATTGGTGAAGACAGCTATTCCTGAATTTCCCAGCAGTACTGCTAGGAGAACGAAAAGAAATCCATTTGCATGGGTAGGCAAAAATTTGTTTGGTTTAGCTACCAACAGTGATCTAAAACGGATTGTGGAAGTTGTAAAATATATGGAGAAAAATGCCCAGGCTCTGACTGCTGAATTTACCAGGTTCCGCAAAGATACTACATCATTCATGCAATTGACAAACCAACGAATGGCTGGTTTGCGCAATCTCATCAAAACAACAAATGCACGGTTGGATCGGATTGTGAAGGTATTTGATGAAAGAACAACAACAAACACTCAGCTTACGATATATGCAACTACCATTTTGGCACGTTTATTAGAAAGCCTGATGACACTTGACGTGCAGATTGACAGATTCACTAATGCGATCCATGACCTGGTCCAAGGACGGTTGTCGCCATTTCTGATCGATGAACAGACTCTGACAAACACTTTGCAGGCCCTACAACGACAGTTGTTAGCTGATTATCCCCAGTTTTACATGGTAGAGACTGAACCTCAATATTACTATCGATATGCCCAAATAAATTACTGGAGGGCTGGGGACAGTGTCATCTATATCAATTTCAAAATTCCACTCAGCAGCCTTCGTGAAACATTCTACTTATATTCAGTGCAAGTTTTTAACACTCCCATTGTTGAGGGTTCAGAATTCACCAGCAGGCTACAAACCAATGTTGATTATTTTGGGATAATAGAAAGTGGTGAGAATTTTATTGAACTCTCACAGAAGGTTCTCTCACAGTGTTCTGATACAATAGCCTATAGGTGTTCATCTGCTGTGAAAATCTTTGATAGCACGAGACCACCATGTCTAGCCGCTCTGTTTTTGGACAGAGGGGAGGACATCCCAAGACTCTGTGGATGGCGTTTTGAAAAACAGGAACCATCTGTTGAGGTACAAGACCTTGGGGATGGAAAACTGTTAGTGTTGAATGCAGACTACATTCTTACACAATGTTTTAGGGAGATGGCTGTTAAACAAAGTGGTTGTTCAGTGTGTCAAGTGGAGTTTGAGTGTGGTTGTTCATACTATGTTACTAATAAACATGGGAATGTTGATTTACCCCCCAGAACAGATGACTGTGTTCCCCCATCCATAGAATTCTTACTGGAATATCCTGTAAATTTGGCAGTCTTGTCTCAGGTTTTTTATGCTGAAGATATTTCAGATATAATCGGGGATCAATTATTTGAGGAACCATTCACCCCAGATATTCCTCCAATCCATGTGAGTAATTGATTTGAATAGAAATTATGATTACTCAATGGATCTGAAGAGGGTAATTCAGAAAGCAAGAGATAATATTGATATCAGTCCTATCAAACAGCTTCCTGCTAGCACGTGGAAGTTTGAGAGTTCCAGAGATTTCTTCACACTAACAAATGTTCTTTCTACAATATCTAAAATATTGGCAATTGTAGTGATTTGTTTGACTCTCTGGTTAAGGAGGAATCTGAGAATATTGAAGAGTGCGGAGTACACGATTACAGCACTGGGGGCACCAAAATCAGCCACAGCTGCTGGTATCAACACTAAATATTTGTGAGACTTGTTGGAACATGCAAAAAGTGATGCTTAACTGCCAGTGACACCCACCTGAAATTCGTATGTCTGAATATGCTGAGTGTGCACAATTTATTTGTTGGAATGGGGAGTTTGCTTATGCTATTGTTTGTTATCTATCTGTTATGGCGATTGTATCAATAATGGTCATTCTCAAGGTCAAAACTCTTTATTGAAGTAGCGACTCCCACTAGCTCAGTTGAACTAAGTGGCATCCCGTGTTGGCTGTTAATTGGTCTGGCCTTATTCTGGTGGATTGCATAACCCAGAAGATGATCATCCTAGCTAAGCATTTGAAGGTCAGGCCATGGCAGGTGACACATTTGAGGCATATTCTGATCTCTACTTTCAGTGCTACACTGAAATACAAAGTTGGGAAAAACATATATATTGTTCAGAAAGTTTGTACTCTGGCATGTGAAGGTTGGCAGTGCAGAGGCATGGGTTTGGATTTCATCAGA
>JAUOBU010096649.1:0-11629 GCA_032360585.1 Nereis procera | reverse complement strand
CCCCCCCCCCCCCCGCATCGGTCATGTGTTCTTTGACCCCTATACATTCCAGTATTTTGCTGGGCGTTGCAATAATAAAGCATTGCCATCAGGCTTGAGTGTTAGCTTTTAGCCTGACATAGCCTTAGCTATGTCATTGAAAGGCCATCCGATGTGTGATGTTTCCATCTGACAATCATTGTAGTTCCCCACCATCTGTTTTTAGGTCTGTGAGAGTAGTGCTAAGAGGGGATAAGGGTGATATGACACATAGATCTGTAACACACTACATCTGTGATGCAAGGGTTGAGACATCACATAAGACCTCAACAAAACAAATGATATTACTTGTGTTCCTACGGCTCATATTCGAACCCTATAGTATACATGCCATGAATAGGGCATCAATTCCTCATGGATCGTGGACATATGACATATCTGACTAAGAGGTTGAGACATGTCGTGTTCTTAGACCCGAACAATATAGAGCAGAACACATCTCTGGAGGCTACTTCAGTGGTAGCTGTCAGCTAGCCTGAACAGCCTTATGGTGGAGCTACTATGCTCAATTATGCAAGAAACACATGACGTCATCTCAATGTCACTGTGACATCACCACAATGTTCTGATGATGTGTCATGTCCTAGTGATGGTATGGCATCATCATGTGTTAACTTGGTTACAGTGTGCCCGTGTTTACTGAACTTGGTATGTCAGTCAGGATCAGGTAGCACACCAGCTTTGAAGCATTACCACAACACACAGTTCAACATCCTCATTTTGAATTTGGTACCAGGTATTGGACTTTGGATGATCTTTGCATCTCCATAAGCATTAGAGATGTCAGAATATGCTATGAAAGGATTTAAGCTATCCCCTTTGAACTGTTTGCCCGAAATAGCCAGCCTTCGCTCCTCAGTAAGCCAAACCCAGCCTCTGCACCAGACTGGGATTGGTTCCCTGCTAATTTCGGGAAATCAACATCATGCATGTATTTCACTTAAATCCTACAATGCAGAGAAATATTCGGAGCGTGCTTACTTGCTATCATCAAGACATGTGTAAGTCCATATTTGTTGCTGCCAGACTTGCGCACCCAGTGTACATCACAGACATTTCCAGCATCATGACTCCATCTTCCTTGTAAGGTCTCACAGTCCTCTTGTGTCATCTGATGACGTATGCGGACCTACATCATCAGTCAGACCATCATAATTCATAAGTCATAAGTCTTTAATTTCAATTCTTGGAGATAAAGCTTGCATCTCCTCTCTTTCTCGAGCAACCTCGTATGACAATACATGCAAATGACTTTTAAATACACAGAAAGTAAACACATAAATTTAACACACAGTCGTCCGTGGCTCATAGCATAATCACTCAAAAACTTGACTACAGCAGAAATTGTTTGACTGATCGCAACCATATTTCACAGTATACATGCATGTACAAATTCACATGCTACTCATGTCATCACGCCCACCCCCTCCAACAATCCTATTATCCTCCTCACGGATATCATGTACTATCACACCACAACCACACACCTGTTTACCATAGCATGCTCCAACACCTGTACCCCTTTTGACCACCTCTCCCCACATTCATGTGCCATATGCTATTTTATACCCTGAAACCCCTCTCACCACCACCTTATATGTACAAGACTTCCATCATATCACACTCATACCACTCACCAATGTACTATGCAGAACATGCCACAGAACCTGTACATACATCTTTCATGCCTTCATATTTCAAATACCTCCACCCTTCTGCCTGTTGCCCCGTGGATCTGTTCTCATAGAATTCAACGTCTTCCCTGTGAACTGTGTGCTCACAATAACTTGCATGATGTCAGCAGGAAGCCTAACACAGCCTGAGGCAGAAGGCCGAAGGTTGGGTTGGGCTCCCTGCTGACCAACGGCTTGCTGTTTCAAGCACATAGATTAAATAGAAGATCCTAGATCCTTTAATGGCATATGGTTACATCTGAAGTGTGTATAGAGATGCAAATATCCTTCGAAGACCACTCACTGCCAGGCACCAAATCCAAAACAAGGCTGCTGAACAGTGTACCGTGGTGATGCCTTAGGTCCAGTGTACACACAAACACACACACAAACACACACACACACACACACACACACACACACACACACACACACACACACAAACACACACACACACACACGCTATGAATGCCTGCACAGACTCATCCATTAACAACCCATTGACAACCATTTGTGCCTAATGTCCATGAGGGCGACATACATGATGCGAGGGTTGAGAAATGTTGTTCAATCCCGTATTACATTGGGGCAGTTGAGCGGCGGTTTTCCCATGATTTTCTCGGCCTCCAGTTGTCTCAATCTGCGTGTTGAATGCCAGGCAGACAGAGGCAGTTTTGCAAGGCGGTCTACTGGCATATCCTGAATGGTTTCTAGATTCCTGACAGCTGGCTTGATGCGGTGTCCAGGTGATGCCTGTTCCACTGATGGTGCTTTCGAGGTGGAGAATGGTGGTTTCAAGGCAATTTGCAAGGTGGGAAAAGGCTGATGCTGGTGTATTTGCATTGGTCTGAGAACGGTTCCCACATAATTTCGTGGATCGAGGCATTTATTGGCTGAGTAAGGCGGTGTGTACTGGTCATCGGCAGATGGGAATCCACTTCCTGGCGGGTGTGAGTTGGTTAAAGGCATTTAGATGCGGTCTCTGGGTGTATGATACCGGAAAGACATGGGAGGATCGAGCATCTAGTACATGGCAGCTATTTTGCATGTGATCAAGATTATTTGTAAATATTGTAAATATTTGTGATTTATTCGGATCAGTTTGTAATCTATAAATGATGTCACATCTCATGGACAAAATCCGATTGAAAGTGTTGCATGATCTTCTCGCCATGCAACTGAAGACTGCTGTGAATGACCTGGAAATGCTTGTATGTTTACTTGGATCGACTCAGCACATGAGTGGCAGAGCCCACTGACCGTCAATCATGGATGCAAGACTGGCTTAAAAAGAGACAATCACAAGGCCATTGTGATAGGCTCATCTCTGAATTGTCTGTGAGCAACATTTCCGGCTTCACCAACTTCACGAGGCTCTCCCCTGAGGTGTTTTACCAGTTGCCTACACTAGTAGAACCTGCACTATTCAAGTGTTGGACAAATTGCAGAGGGCCATCACACCAAGGACTGAAGTTAACATCTACACTATGCTTCTGAGCTTCCGGAGATAGCTACCTGTCTCAATCCTATCACTTTTGCGTTTCTCAACTGGCTATCACAAAGTTTGTTCCCGAGGTGTGTAAAGCTATCATCGACACTCTCTGGGATGATGTTATTCACACTCCCACAACAGAACAGGAGTGGCTAGATATGGCCGCAGAGTTCAATGACAGGTGGCAGTTGCCACACGCTATAGGAGCCCTCGACGGCAAACACATTCACATTAAATGCCTGCCCAACTCTGAGTCATTGTACTACAATTATAGACATTTTTTTTCTCAGTTGTTGCATTGGCCCTTGTTGATGCAAACTATTGTTTTTGTTGGGTAGAAGTTGGATCGAATGGATCCTCATCTGATTGCCAAATACTTAACCAGAGACAACTGAAAAGTTGCATCGGGAATGGCAGTCTCAATTTGCCTGCACCCTGCCCTATGCCGGGGACAATGAGCCCATGAGCTAATACATGGTAGGAAATGACGTGTTCCCTCTCAAAGAATGGTTGCAAAACCCATTGCTGGCAAACTTGATTCCAAGGTGCAGTGTGTGTTCAACTATCGTTTGTCATGGGGTAGGCGGGTAGTCGAGAATGCCTTTGGCATTTTTGCTGGTGGCTTCCGGTTCCTTCAAACTACAATGTCCCAAAACTTGAAGGCAGTGAACTATATAGTGTTGACATGTATATACAACTACCTGCATCAGATTGCCCTCAGTGTACAAAATGTTCTCCTTGATGTAGAAACTGCCAATGGGGTGGTGGTACCTGGTGCTTGGCATCAAAATCTTAACTGGGATGACGTTCAGAATGTCAGAGGCCATAAGGCCGGCAAGGTGAAAATGCTCACTCTCCAGAAATATTTTTCAAGTGAGGCTTCCAAAATCCCATGGCAGGATAACATGATTCAATGATGTCAATCCCCATCTGAAATTGAGGAATGTATTACCCACAAATACAACATATTCACATAATCCTTCAATATTTCAGATCTATGTTTCAAGTAGAGTGTATAAATAATGAGAAGACATGCCAGATGGCTTATACTTTTCACTTTATTCGAATATGGAAGTACAGTACACAAAATGCAAGTTATTAACATTGCCAGCATTTTTTATGTAACAAAAAAATAAGTGAGTACTATTGTGACCATCCATGGGAATGTCAGTCTTGAATGTCATTCAGTCAATTGCAAAAAAATCCCATATCAACATCAAACAATAATACCATATTTGTCTTTGTTAGCATATCCGCAATTGAACACTTGTTGTTTCCCATCGTCACCATCTTTGTGCATCTCCTTGAAATAATTGAATCAAGGAATAGATGTCTCCCTGATCACAGGCTCAATCTGGGATCCCATCTTTGTCATTATTTACCTTTTGAATCTCCATTTAAGTGTAAATATGTTTGTTCTTCAGCAGTCTGTACACTCATGCATTAATGCCCTTGTTTATTATGAATGTTTTATTACATACAGACTTATAGCATGCATTTGTCCCAAAAAAAGAATATCTACTTATTGGTGTAAAATTGTTCAATGAGATCCTGTTAACCCCAAAATAGATTATGCAAACTGGACAAATGCTCACTATCACATTAGGTCCTCATGACTAGATGAAAACTCTTGACCTATGGCCTCATGTCATCCCCTTGTCAAACCCAATTACTATGCAATTGCGCCTTTATTCCCTATTCAATGCATCTTTCTTGTTTTCCTGAAAAATGATCTTTCTGTTTCAATATGAGATGGTGAATATATTTTGGAATATTAAATCCTTTAAAACAGGTAATGTTCTGCATATTCTGCCTTGGCAGTTAATGTCTTGTAAGATACATGTTAACCATTTCCTTAACATTGGGAAGCATTTATACATGCTTGACTAGATTTGTAATACCCAATGATATTGCTAAGGCAGGTGTTCAACAACATATCAATGGCAGGGCCATGCAGATGATATTTGACCTTTTTGTGCATGCCCAAGAACTACCTATATACAAGGGAATTTCCAAAATATTAAAGCAATAGCCGGATCCATATGTGATATGCATGAGGATAACACACCTGGGGAAAGCCTGGGACTGCAATTTCCCCAGGAGAGAGAGACCCTTGAGGGAGATTGCAGGCCCCAGTCTCACACGGCTGCAGTACAGTCATGCAAATCACACCAGTATGGGGTTATTTTATTTCTGCCACAGTGAAGTTGTGACATCAAGCTAAAAAGGTAAAAAGGCAAAATAAAGTTCCGAATAAATTTCACTGTTAGTCAGTGAACGATCTGAATTGGCACTGTACCAGCTCAGAGTGAGACACCAGACAATACCAGCAATATTCAACCAGTATGGAGTATTCAGCAGAATACAACATGCCCGTAAGGGAAACGCAAATTCGGTTAAAAATGCCATAACATTGAATGTCATGTATTGTAGAGCTTGATGTTTATACACTACCAGTTGGTCACAAGCAAATTATTCATGTTTGTTGCAATAACTGCAGCGAGTAAGTATGTTTCCATGTGATGTTCAGTGCTCAGTGTGAGACAATTAAAAGAAATTTTCAAGATAATAGTGCACAAGATAAATACATTGTATGCATTCGACGTGTCAATGCACTTGTTTGTTTGTTTGTTAGGTTGGTTATTTATTCTCGGCTGCCCGTCCACTCAAAGGCACATTCTCAGTGCAGCCGAGAATAACGTTTCCTCCATTTATTGTCTCATATAATAACTCTAGTAAGGTAGTAATTTGTACATTAAAAGAGCTAACTATTGTTCAAGTCATTCTTGAATTTCACTAATGTGGTTGCCCTGCGAATCTCAATTGGTTTCTTATTCCAATTAACGCTACCTTTGTACTGGAACCTATTTCTACTTCTTGTTAATTTGAAGTGCGGTACTTTGAGTCTCTCATTACTAGTAGCTCTGGTTTTCCTTTTTCTATCATCATAAATTTTCCTAAATAAATGTTGCATCCTTTTAGGAGCCTTACCATGAACGCATTTGTATACTTGATGCGCCGTGTGTTTGCGTCGTCGAGTGATAAGTTCGAGTTTAGCTTCATCATGCATTTGGGAAGTTGGGGTGTAGATATCACATTGTAGTATATAGTGAAAAGGGCCATGTTCTTGTTCATCATGTTTATTTAAGGAATTGTATATAAAATCACAATAATCAAAATGGGGCAAGATCATGGTCTTATATATGGTCAAGGCTATATTTCTATTTATTATATTTCTAGCTCTAGTGAGAGCTTTTTTTTTACAATAGGTAATTCCCTTCAAATATTTCACATGATTTACATACGTCAGTCGGCTGTCCAACTTGATTCCCAGATATTTAATTGCATCCACATTTTCTATGGTATTTTGTAGGTTATAGATATGTTATTTGTCGTCTTCAGGTTTGCCTGTGTACCAAAGAACATCGCCTTGGTCTTTTTGTGATTTAGTGTCAATTTATTTTGGGACATCCACTTCGCCGATGTATCCAGCTCTTTTTGAAGTTGCTCCTGTATACTTTCTGCAGTTTTACCAGTGACAGTAATAGCCGTGTCATCGGCGTAGTGATGAACTAGTCTTGGCTTCATGCACAACAACATGCCATGATATATTTGTGCAAATGCACCATATCAAATAATGCACAGTTTTCCATGCAGTACATTCTGCAATATCTAGTGCATATCATATGAGTAAAACATCAATGCGTTCTGGTTACATCAACAATCATTGATTTTACTTTTACATTGATTACCTTCATGGTGAACTATGGGTCAAGTGTGTCACTCACAAATGTTTTTAACATAAGATTTGATTATATACACATCTGACCAGGTGCTCACCCTTTGATTGGTGTGGACAACACTAAGCGAAACAGATCACAGGTCAGATCTTGCCTGAGAATCATTAGAGAAACAATCTCGGTAACCTATGTTTGAACCCGTAAAAATTATGAAGTGTGCCCTAGACTGTAAATGAAGCGCATATGGATTCATGAGGCAACACAGTTCACTCTCATTCCAATGCAAATGATGATTGAATAATGTACATTGTAAGATTGACATTGATTACTGATAGAATTGTACGCCACTGGTCTTGGTTGAATGGGAGTTGACTGCCAGGCAGTATCACTGTGATGATTATTGATACTCCCAGTTTCAAATAAATATGTTTCATTGCTCTCAATTAGAAGATGGCATAAAGTGAGCTGTTTCACAGAGATACCAACTGTAGGGTACTATAAATGTGCTTTCAATAGAATGAGACACCATGTCATGCTATTTTCAATCCTGGGTAGCAGAAAAGTGTATCAAATTGGATATGCTATCAGTCATAGATTCACTGCACAGCATCGCATTTTCTGACTTGCCATGTTGTACATTCTGTAGTTCATGAAGAGTGCCAGGATTGCTTGGCAATAACATGTGCCAGGATTTTGGACAGGAGTGATACGCATAGCCCCACTTTGGGGAATATTGTAGGATGAGTCCGGCCACTGTGACTATTGACAGGAATACCTGAACTGGTTAGTAATTGAGGATGAGGAGCAGTGGAGGAACTCATGCTCTGTTGATTCATTGGGTTTGATTGTTGACTCCCAGGGCAAGCATCCTCCGGACAGCAAGTCAACTTCTCATTAGATTTACTTGCAGTTGCTTTGTTGGATGCTTTCGGCCTTGACTCTCTAATGAAAGAATGTCTTGATGGCTTTCTGGATTATGGAACCACACGTTCACTCTCGATGATGGTTTGAATTGAAATGACTAAATTTTGTTTGAGAAAGTTCGAATATGACCTTTTTTTTCCCATGAATGACCAGTGCCCATTTTCTGACCTTCTCCATGGACGGCCATGGTACAACCGGAATCTGTACGCTGCCAACCAGCAAACACTGATGCATAACCACTGGATAACTGTTGCCGATACACCTTCATTGGTCTGTCACTAAGAGTCACTAACCGCCTTTTCGAGCCATTGCACAGGCTCCATGCTGCTGCCTGATGGTGACACTCCCGCCATTAATATGCTGATATCCGTCTTTCATCTACGGCAATTCTGTCTCGCGACTGCGACTGTCAGTCTTGAGAACAAAATTCAAAGTCGACCATACCCTTTTATTCTGCCGAAGACCATTTCACATACGCCAATGTCATTCTCTTACCACCATGCACAGGTAGCATGTACATCTGAAATCAGTCCCAGCAGTCATGCGAAGGTCTTCATAAATGTGCGAGGATGTCAATTTTCGAGAGACCGGCACACGCAGGCACACCATGCCTTCCAAATGGTTTGAGATGGTGGCAGACTGACAAAGTTTCCAAGCTGCGCATTCAAGATGAGATAGAGGTGGAAAATGAATAATATCCAGACCTCCTCTAGATTTTTCAAACTTTGAAAATACTAGAGGTGGACAAATTTATTGATGGCAGATGTGTGCAGCATTTGGTGACCTCAGGCAGTTTCAAGCAGTAGCCAAGGCACAAACAAGGCAGACACAGGCGATCGGTCAACTGCCATGCAACCGCCAGCAAAACCATCTCAGTGAAATAGCTACAAAGCCGGAAAATGATGAAGTAGTGAGAGGGTTAACACACATTCCACTCTTACCTTGTCCTCTCTTGGTGTGTTGATAGCAATGCTGCTTGAGGTCATCACCCATACATCTCCTGCAGCCACCTGGCCATCATCATAGCCTGAGATCCAGCAGAAGTCTAGGCGACAGTAGGTGCCATCAGGATGTTGTGGTACACCTTCGCGCTCAGCATCCATCTTTACACAGGCATCTGGGTCCAGTGCCTCTACAAGTCCACTTGCCAAAGTTTGAGAACATGTGTCAGGTGGTGCCATCACCATATGATAGGCTTCTAGAGTGCCTATGTTTGTACATGTGTACAACACAGCCAGCCACAGTTGAATCATCCACACCATCATCTGGTCAGTAATACATATAAATATATGCATACATACTTTTAATGGGCATAGGAATACATGAGTTATCAATTAATCTTAGTGAAAGTACATATACATATATTTATATATTCAAGTCAATATCTTTACATATGTCATACATCATGTATTTTTAGATATGGTATATTTTATTTGAATATTCGTCATTCTGGTTTTTCAGGAGGGGATGTTCATATGATGTCAATGTGTTCAATGCTGCATAAAATAATGCCTAGTATTCTAGCTAGTTGTGATATTGTGCTATGTTTCTATGCATTTTATGTTGCTGGGCTGGTAAGGAGATGGGCTAATTAGTTTAATACCCCACTCCAGCATGAAAAACTATTTTGTATCATGGAATCATCGAATTCTTGATTCCACAAATGATCCCAAGCATCATCCATCTATTGAATTCAAATAGGGACATTATTTCATACATGTGGATATCCATGATTTGAATTTTGAATACGCACAGTTTGATATATAGATATGACCAGTTCATGGATATCCACATTTCGAATTCTGATACAGCCCACTTCCATGCAAAGATAACCATGATTCAAATTATTCATACCCTCAAGCCAAATAGTGCATTTCCATAAACTGGTTTTCAGCTATCAAAATCTCGAGATATGAATAGTCATAATTCGAATGTAAGTACAAGAAATCACAATTTCATAGAAGGACATCACAGTTATGGAATCTGCACTATGATTGATCTATACATATTCTTCATCGAATTAAATGAATGGATTTATCAATAAAACTTTATTGGCATTCATGTTGAAGATACCCATTAATATTTATGGATACCAATGGATTTCAAAGGATAAGGAGCCCATCCTCACAGGTAACCTATATCTACCCTTGATTGTATTGAAAATGTATGTTCTATTGATGTAACTATCATCCTGTGCAATTGGAGATCTACAAACAAACACACCTGCAGAGTTACCTGGGTTTTGAGCTCAACCCTCTATCCCTGAAAATCCCTTCACTAAGTAGATATTTCCAACATGGCTGCCTGACTATATGCAGGGAATGAAGTATATGTGTGAGCTGATTGCCTAGTTAGAAACTGCAATTTTCTTGAAGTGGCAGGTCTTCTCTCATCGTTATATGCCAGCACACACAAGATGTTTTTAATATGTCCCACAACGCCAATGACGCCATGGTACATGTCCTATGGACGTCTTGTGTGTGCTGGAATGATAGGCAGTTGAAATCTGCGCTGATTCCCTGACTGTTTTTGGCAAGACACACTTTTTTTGGGAATGATAGAGATATGTTCACGAGCAGTGACCCTCCAGTTACCCTGCAAACTCTCCATAACACTTTTGCACTTTCATGTAAAATTCGTGAGTGATATCATCACCAACAGAAACGAGAGTGCCAAGGGCACTCACAGGAGAATTTGCCATTATAAATGAAATGAGAGACTGTAGACTGTGAGAATGAATGTCATCGGCAAAAAAGTTGATGTGGTTGTCGTCAGAAGTCAGCAAAAAGTCAATATTGTCACCATTAAAAGTCAGTGAAAAGTTTCCGTCATCACAAGTTTGCAGAAAGTCAGAGTTGTTTTTGTCATTAGTGAAATGTTGGTGTAGTCATCATCAAAAGTTGGCAAGGAGTTGGTGTCGTCATCATCAGAAGTTGGCAAGGATTTTGTGTCAACATCATCAAAAGTTAGCGAAGAGTCAGTGTCGTCATAGTCATCAAAAGATGGTGGAAATTTGGTGTCGTCGCTGTCATCAGAAGTTGGCAGAGAATCAGAGACATCGTTGTCATCAGCAAAACATTGGAGTTGCTGTCAGAAGTTGGCAAGGAATTGGAGTTGTCATTGGCAGAGTCGTCAGAAAAAGAGGTGCAATTTGGAGTCGGAGTCATTGTCAGAAGTTTATGAAAAGGTAGAGTCGTCTTCATCATCAGCAGTCAGCAAAAAGTCAGAGTTGTCGTCTCCGTCATCGTCATCATCGTCGTCAGAGGTCGGAGAAGAGTCGTATTCATCAGAAGTCGGCAAAAAGTTAGGGTTGTTAGGAGTTGGCAAAAATTCAGAGTTTGCAAATAGTCAGCTGCAGAAAACGGTGATAAGTTGTCTCAAAATGAAGCCTGGAAATTGAATCCTTTCCATTTTGGGAACTCCAAATGATATCTCAACTCAGTTTCTCGACCTCAGCACAAGTTTGGCTATGATGGGGTAGATGTAGAGTGGTGACAGGCAAAGGATCAGGATGGAGGATTGAACAAACATCTGTGCTGATAATAGGTCATCTTGTTAGCAGGCCGGGAGTTGATGGCTCATGCAGGTAGGTTTTTACTAGCAATATCAAGTGTCATGATTCCTCTGCTAGATGGGAGTTTGATAAGCATCAGACAAGCAGAGATTGGGATCCAGGCCATAGTTTGAAAATAGGATGTTGCATTGCATCATCTCATGACCATGATATGGCCTTTACGTGTCCTTGTCTAAAAAGGAATGAT
>JAUOBU010095538.1:0-13839 GCA_032360585.1 Nereis procera | reverse complement strand
TCCATGCACATAACATCTTACCCCCAAAATTCGAGCATGATTATCAGCATGTATAAATACTGGCCTTAGGTTAGAACTCTTCACTTTTCCTCTGCCTTCGACCCTCACTGCCAAAAGAATTTTACCTGAAATGGGATGAAGACAAAAGATCTTCCTAGTTGAAGCTTTGCTTTTGAAGAAGTACAGTGGATCTCTTGCCTTGAAAGCAACAGTTGCTAAGTCATTTTAGACGATCAGATAAATAATACACTGGGTACAGGTCATGATGTGTGTGCTGACATCTATGTTGTCATCTAATCAGACAGTGTGCATATTCTGAAATGTATCTCTCAATATGCGTTATGATCAAGTTGAGCTATTGGTATTTCCTCATTGAAATGTTTAAATTTCGACTTTTGAAAGAGACCAGGTGGTAACACTGCCATTGTGGCTGTTGTCATGCTTCACTGGTCATTTGGAAATCAACACAATAAATACACCATTGAGCTCGTTCTATCTCCTGGTGATGTGTCTTCCTCTTTCAGTGTTTACCTATTTGGATCTGCATTCAGAATGCCCACCTCTGCTTTTCCAGCCATTTGAATGTTGCGAGGAAACAGAATTCACAATTGGCACTGGTGTTGAACCATCCTTGCTCCAGGAAATAGGAAACAGCACTACTCAGCTCTGACTGATTTGTAAGGACATTGAGTAGTTGAACATGCCTCGTACTGTAAAGGTTGCTCATGAATATTCTGTTTTTTAGCACACTTGAGTCATTCTGATCTTAGGTTTTATGTGGAATTTGAATGAATTAAGTTCGAACTGGGTTGAAGGAGAATGGAGTATCATTATTTTCAGGCTCTTTTGATTGACTCACTGAGTTATAGGTAATGTCTGGACATACATCCTTCATATCCCTGACTGCATACAATTCTTGGTCTGGCCTGATTGGAGAAATGATGGTCATATATTTTGTGAAAAGGTATTTCATGATGATATTCTAGTACATAGGACTGTTTCCAATGTGTTTTGTGGTATAACCCATTGAATAGGATCTTGTCTACTGCGTACATACATCCTTTCTCTCAAATAATCCTATGTGAAGATATTGCTTAGATCTGTGCAGATTCAGTCATTTGTGACTGCATTCTGTGTAATAATTCAGTGTATGTATGGATTATGTTCATTTTACTAGCATCTTGACATATTGCTTACAACTCTTCTGCGCTGACCTCTGTTTGATATTGTCTCTTGAACATTTGTATCAATTCCGATTGTCTAAAAATATTCAACACAATCGCAGCTGTATGACTAGTGAATTGAAGTTTTGCTCAGAAAGTTAATGGGTGCATGGTTGAACCTCTCAATCGTTGTAAAATGTCACCTGATAAAGCAAACACACACTGAGACTAATAATATATTATGTTTGTTAACAAGCACTAATTTTTTCATACTCCTGACTTTACAGTCACATTTGGGCTGAGATCATTGTCAGAATTTTATGGCTTCATACAGATTGTGTCTACTTCTAGTTTGGTGATGGTAACTGCTGGAGAATGCATGAGGCATTGTCTTGTGTTTTTTTCTGTAATCTCATTCTTACTGCAGCTATATTGTTTGGCCATCTGGTGTATTGTGTGATCACCAAATACACTTCTCATGTTGCCTGCAATGCTGCTGTGATTGGAATCTTCCATGTTTTATTCATTACTTACCCGGCTTTTATTTGGATATACTGTTCTGCCCAGTGAGACTCTGTCTCTGTCTCATTGGGTACTAGTAGGACCACGTGGTCCACCATTAGTCTTTGAACTAATTGGAAAAGAAGTTTGAGTTCAAATTACTATTCTACACAAACTATGGTCAATCATGGCGGGAAAGTTGTATGCCATTTGATAAATATCTCAGGACGAGATACAGTACGAGGGAATAGTAATGGTATCACGGATCTTGGACATAGGGGGAAGGACTGTCCCCTTTGTGGATTTCTCCAGAAACAAGCAAACATGGATGTAGAGTAGATCAACACCTTTTATTCCACCAAGTACACTGTATTTCAAGAATTACCGGTGGAATGGTGGTCGGCCAGGCTCTGACTAAAGGGATGGATAAGTGCCTTCAATCCAAGGCTCGGGTGATCGAATAGATCTGCTTCAAGGTCTATGTCTAGGTCTACTGGCTGTCCACCATTCCATTGCTTTTATATGACCTTAGGATACTCGGTTCATTGTATGTTAGTCACTGCTTCCATTCTTACCAAGGTTGTAACCTTGAATAGGATCTAACGCCATGGCCGTGGACTTTTA
Source organism: Nereis procera (assembly GCA_032360585.1). Lineage (NCBI taxonomy): Eukaryota > Metazoa > Annelida > Polychaeta > Phyllodocida > Nereididae > Nereis > Nereis procera. The sequence continues at coordinate 11,551 of JAUOBU010095538.1, read as the reverse complement.
CTCTTGCTTCCAAAGTCCACGGGCCTGAGGTTCATGTAATGAGCCAAGGCCAACACCTTGGCCCAGATCCATTATAGAATTTGAACAACCCGTATCAGCCCCAGGTCAAGGGCACCGCCCTGACCCACCTTCTGCAAGGCCAAGGCTAGCTCCCTGACTCGATGGCCAATCCAGGTCATATCGTATTCAGGCTATGGCCTCATTTCTAAGTCCAAGTGCGCGGCCTTGATACTCAAGGCCCCGGCCCCGGAGTAACAAGGCCATGGCCATCCGATATTCTGAATGTGGGTTGAGACCTATTTTACTTTAGCCAGTCATGTTTTTATATGGCCCCGACCTTTAGGACTAGGACCAGGAATAGCGCACCTTGGACCCTGTACTTAGATCCCTCCATGAACCAGGCCGCGACCCAGATCAACCGGGTCCTGACCTAATCTCAAGAATTATCCTTGTACCTTGTCCTTTCATCTAATGCACTTTGTACCGGACCTTCGTACTTTGTACCCGGATCACGGCGGAAACTAGGCCGTTTCCCAAATCACTTGGACCACGACCCAGCATCCACATGACCCTTGTACTCTGTACTCCGATCCGTAATCAATACACAGAAGCCAAACATAACATTCAAGATGTGGCTTATCCTTCACTCTGCCCTGAGTGGGCATATTTCATCCTAACATCTCGCCCCTCACTCAGATACAAATTCGTCCACGAATTTAACCAATACCAACACAGATGACAATACTTCCATGAAAATTCAGTCAGCATCGTATTGATGAAACACTCTATAAACCCCACTCTTCAGACTTGGTGGTTGAAATGAAACATAATGTGCTATGGCTATATTTTCCTAGGCTAGCTCCTTCTCCAAGTCATAACCACGCTCGGGAGACAGAAGCAAGCTTGCCATAAACATCATGCCATTCAAATATAATTCAACACTCACAATCATCAACGCGATCACACAAGTCCTCTGCCTTTATGGCACCACATATACTTCAAAAGCAACCATCAGTTCATGATCTGTCCTTTTTGATCATATTGACCAGTCCAGCCCGTAGGTCCACATCCCTGAGCATGCAACAGTCTGAAATCCATTTTACAATGGATTACAATAGCGGTTATCAGTCATTCAGGAATGAAAATGGTCAGATCCAGGGTAACATAATCCAAACTGGGTGTTGATCTCCATACACAAGCAAAGTTACACAATGCATTCATAATAGTCGACAACTGGAACTTCGTAGGTAAATCCATCCGCGATCTTGGATGTTGTCTCAGTGGGGAGCACCATATTAATCACCTCGTCCCCCATCCAGGGACGGCCACAGGGTCGGACACACAACCAGTATCTGAAACTCAATTCAAATCAGAATTGATAACTGATTCCAGATAACAAAATTAAACGCAATGGTATGAGTGAAAGCTTCCCCACTGAAACTAAACAAACCGAATGGCGTGAGTGAAGTTCCGGACCTTGACCCACACAACCAGGCGTCAGGATTAAAATACACTATGGCATTAATCAATCAACCACAATGACAACACGAAACACTCCGCGTTACATAAATGGAAAACACTGTGATGTCACAACATGGTTACATGGGTCAACATGTCAAGTTGCATGGTCATATAAGACACGACTTGATTATGAGTCAAGTTTACATTCAACCCTTCATTCATGAAAGGAAACTAAAGATTTTAGACAGCCGCGGTTAGCTTTCTTCCAGTGCATGTCCCACACTCGACATAGAATACACCCAGCAAAAGTTCCGCATGGAGGGGGCGTTATAATGCACAGGAAAAACTAGAGGGCCTTCCCCTCTATATAACAGGCAGCTCTGATACAAACTTAAATGAAACAATATACAAATAGCTGGATGCCTTTTCATCTACCCTTCCTTGTCAGAACCGGATAGACAGGAGGTCTTCCCTCACCCAGCGGGTCGGCCTCCCCCTGCTTCTGAAGCAGGGACGGGAGACGGTGGAGCTGTTGATTTCAAGGGGTCAGAAACGGATAAATGGTCCTTCGGGGAGCAACGCTACCATAAATCTCCCTACAGTCCGTTCCGTTACAAGTCAACTTACAAATCTTCGGGACATAGAACATTTCCGACCCAATTCTGAACTGAAGAGTGGCGCTGAAGGGGGTGCTCAGTATACTGTGTAGGCGGATCCGATAAAGAGGATTGAAATTATTCCTTCGGGGCAGTTCCACAGCATGTCCAGTCATCCTGTCCACAATGATTAACCCTCTCCAATTTACCGACAGGCACGAACGGAATGGGGTCCTCATGATATGAAATCCTTGGGGATGACCCCCGGTCATCAGGTGGAAGTTACTCGGGGCCCCGGGCAGTTTCATCAAGAAAATACTCATTGACTTCAAAGGGGTTCCCAGCTCCAAGTAAAGTCTCACCCTTTGATGTGGACGGCGCTGATATCCCCTCCACATGAGATACAGAACCAACCCCACAAGACACAAAAAACCCATAACCGTCATCCCCACATGGTACTGCCACAATTGCTTGTCCAGACAGATCGTTCCAGAATAAAACAAATCCTCCACTGGTTGTTCTTTGTCCATGGTTTTCCCCAACAATTTCATGATATGTTCAAGACTATCTTCTCGGGTATCCCCATTCACACCCAACGGCTTCAGCGCCTTCGCGATCACTCCACATTTCAAAGTGGCTTTCAATAATCTCATCGAATGATTCATATACCAGGCAAATGCCACACACCCCACCGCAATAAGGCCAGGACATTTGGCAAAGTGAAAAAGTCAGAAGCATTCTTTAAATACCAACTCACCAGAGGCAGAGTGGTAATAGGAGAGACAGGCTGATGACCTTTGGCAGTATCTAAGACTTCCTTTAGGTCCATTGAGTAGGCATAATCACGATTGATATTTACTTGAAAGTCTTCACTTAATTTAATTGGCGGCAACCGAGGAATCTGGACGTCTTTGAACATATCATCCCCTCTGAGGTCCTTCAGTTCATCAGGGTCAGGGCCAGGGCCACTAAATTGATTGGATATTCTAGATCATACTCAGTCCTTGGAGGGGCACAATTGTCAATGCGCGCTGGCATGGCTGTGTTGGATATCTCGTTGGCAATATAGGTTGAACAACCACAGACGAAATCAATGCGGCAGTATGAGCAGCCCTCTCTTTCTTTTGGGATCTCGGACTGGCACTGAATGATCGCAAAATCTGCCATTGAAATCAACAATTTGCCCTGCCCTTCATCCATCATATCTTCAGTCGGAGCCAGTTTCTCGAATCTGAATTCACAAAGTCGGGTAATTTCATCCCCAATGTCCAGAAACAAGGCTGCCATGCACGTGAGATGCTCCGGATCGAATATCTTGATGCCCGAAGTGCATCTCACGGCGGTAGTATCCTCACATTGGGAGAGTTGCTTTTGAGACAATTCAATGAAATTCCGTTGGTCTTCAGTGATACCAAAGTAGTCAACATATGACCTCAGCCTGCTCGTAAACTCAGACCCCTGTTGCAAAGGAGTATTGTGAATGCTTATAGAGTACAGATGAAACGTCTTCTTTAAAGACGAGAGGGGAACGTTCATGGTAATATACAGAATATCATCCCCAGAATGGAAATGGTGAACCTTGGCAAGTCTATAATAATGCTGGGGGCTCACTTCCGTTAAATGAAACACACTGTATTGTTTTTGTAGGGTATCTTGTAGATCCTCTATTGTGTCAAACATAGCCTGTTCATTCACCAGTGTGGGGCTCAACCTTCCATGAACCAGATCTTGAATTCCCGAATCAAACCTTTCTGCTTCGGTGCGAACCCATTCATCAACGCGGAGATGGCGCGCACAGCGAATACCAGAAGGTACACATTGGACATGGTTCTCTGCCCCAATACATCTGTAATGTGTGTCAGTTGGGTGTACATGTTCTCTACCAACTGAGCCATGTTGTCCATTCTTTGATTGTTCAACTCCATGTAGGACATGGTGTCTTCCTGAAAAGTTCTAAACTGTTGTTCCCGGTCAACCATCTTTTCTTGTAAGAAATCGACCGTTTCAGCCAATCTCACAACATCCGCATGACTGGCTAGCCCGAACAATTTCTTTCCAACCCAAGCAAAAGGATTCCTCTTTTGACGACCGCCCGATTTTGGCCATGATGCCATGGACCTTCTTATGAGAGCCATGGTATCATTAGTAATCAGGGACATTGTATCAATGAGTTCTTTGACTATCCCTGCATCATTCTGAACGCCGCTAATGATCCTATCTACCTTTTCAAAGTTTGGGTTAGTTGATCGTTTCTTACGGGTCAGGGTACTATTGACCTGAGTCAAGCTCAATGCATTTCTTCAAATAGCGTTGAGTCGGGCTGCTGAGGTCAGACGGAGAGAATTCAGGATTTCCATGATTCTATTCATCACCACACATTCGTAGGTGATTGCGCTTTGTCCCAGATTAATTTCTGGTTCATCCAGGACTGCACACAATGGATCAACATTCAGCTCTGCCATTTTAATGATTCGTGGTATCGAAAATCGGAAAACATGGGTCCAGGTCGAGGACGCTGGATATATAGTTTTGACTGGTTGGAATAGGAGCCCATAATTGGGTCTGCTTACCGGGTCTTCGACGCCTCGGTACGTATTCTTGGAGCTCTGCACTCCACAAACCAGAAAGACCAGACATAATAGTTTCATCATCATTTCAGAACCCTACAACAATCAGAAACACTACAGACTACCCTCTGGTAAAAATGATTTATGTAGTATTAACAATTCTGTCAGACTTTTATCTCAAAACGAAAACACGCCGCTTCTTATAAATGCATCATGTTTCTCGACGTTCCTAGAACACATTACGCTATCAACATGGAGACACTTGCTCAAGCGAAAGCCATTTTCCAACGACTATCTCAACATTTCACAGCCCCAGAAGTGCACCTAAACCTGGACAATGGGCAGCTTACTCTAACCACAGGAGTACTTGATTCTAAAGGAGAGAATGTTCCTCCTCCTCTATCGTCCTTACTCCTACCTTCTCATGAACAGTACCAGGAGCGAACGTCATGCTGGATATTGGCCGACGGGTCGGCCGAACAGATCCATTGATATACTCCGATTCCGTCGACGTCCGCCCCAGTCACGGTTCAACCAACCCTGCTTACTTCCCATCCAACTCGGGATGGACCCCCTTCCCCGAAAAAGGAGATGGATCACCCCTTCGTTACAACCACCCGTCACCATGGACACCACAGACACAGGACTGCTGAGGACCTTATTAGGCTCGTCAGCGGCTCCGGGCATTTCCACATCCCGCTTGGCCCTTTTGTCATCAAGGGCAGGAGTTCCACCCGACTGGACGCACACCTTGACGTCCCAGCCCATGATGCCCCCGGGGTATGCCCTTGTCCCAGCATTGTTAGCTTCGTCCCTGGTGACCATCACCCCGGTGTTCACTGCCTCATTGCCAACCCCGGCTATTGCTTCCACGTCTCAGATGTCCCAGGCACCGACGTTGCACACGCCTCAGGCCCCATTGGACATGTCTGATCCAGGATTCGGGTTTTCGGATCCTTCTTGGACCATATGAAAAGTAAGTGCCAATTTACAATATTTCAATACACCGAATACCCTCAAATGAGGTAGGTTCCCCCCTCCTCGATCCTCTGTTCTTCGTCAAGGACCAGCTTCTGACCCAAAGGCTGGCCCTTGAGTCTGAAAGTCAATTATAGTGTCATTTTTCTACACAGACAGACATTCTCTGATCCACAGGTTCACTCGCTCCCACCGACCCATACATATATTCAACACTTGAGCAACTTCTCAGAGATTCTACAATATTTTCTAATGGCTTATGATCTCAATGGGACCTCACATGTCCTATCCTATCCTGAGAATGCATTCTCCTGTCCAGAGAGCTCTCGTACCAAATTCCAACACGTCAAGAACTCCTACACAACCCATAACAGGTTACGGAGGCCCATCCACTCAGCCATAGTCAGCAAGCCCCCGTACACTCCCATACCCGCTGGACACTACCGAGCACGAGCAACGTGTCGCCGAGCCATTAGGACGGCCTAGACACATTCAGTATTGACACTCGTACAGTATGCACACAAACTGCCATTTCTGCTAGGGCCTACCTCCACCAATTTCCAGTGGCTAATACTAATACTTCAATGAATTTCGACTGAAAATGGCCCTGGACTCGCTCACAGCCCGTGTCATGTACCTAGTAACCTCAGAGATAGCCTACATGATGTCTCCCATCCCCGAATACGCTGGCTTCACTCACCCCGCACCATGGATGACACGACCTACTTCCACACATACTTTTTTATTCACATCCTCACACACCCCTTTACTCTCACATTGCACAATTCCTTAAATTGTTCTAGAACTCCATCAGAGCTAACCATCTCTCTCTATGGTTTCTGAGTGGTCTGCACCCGGCCCCCTACCCTGAGTCGAAGCTCCCTAGCTCGCAGAGTAGGCTCATATGGCTTTTCCGATAAAGCCTTTCATTTCTTTCCCTTCTTCCCCAGAGGTGTGGCCCATGCTTGAGCTGGGCGGCCTCTGACTTTATTCTTTTGATCCGTTCCTGCTCCCAGGCTATCCACTAACCTGATTTCTTCAGCATCCCCAGTCCCCACCTGAACTGGTATGCTTATCTTCTTACTTTTCTCAGACAACGGGGGCGATAGATTCCTAGTATGACCCGACGGGAGAGCTGAGCTCTCTTCGAGCGGAGCATAGGTCAAATTGATCCCATGCATTAATGAGCCAACTTCCGCACCTGATGTCTTGTCCAGTAAATGAAACACCCCGCCTATGGTTTCTGTAACCACAAATGGTCCTGTGTGGCTACTGTCAGTCTTTCCTACTGCAGTTCCAGCAGGTCTAGAAGACTTTATATACACCCTATCCCCTACTTTATACTCATGTGGTTTGACACGATTATCAATATCGTATCTTTTCTTATAAATCTCTGACGCTTGCCTAATATTTTCACGAGCCATCTTCCGATGCCTCACCAGCTCAGGCAGCATGCTCTCGATGACTTCTTGCTCATCAAAACTAAGTTGCCGGGGATCATTCAGATTACAATACTCTCCTACTCTCGGTTCCACCCAATGAGCAAGGAAGAATGGAGAGTATTCAGACGAAGCTTTGACCTGGTATTCAGGTTGAATCTAATCACAGGCAATAACTCACACCAATTCTTGGTTTCAGCTGCTAATACTCATAAGATATTGAGAATCAAACTATTCGTCCTCGCAACCTTACTGTTTGACTGGGGTCTATGGCTACTAGTGAACAAATGCTTGATTCCCATCAAAGGTGAACACGCCTTCAAAAATTCACTTCTGAAACTCTGAGGACGATCAGTGGTCACCAATACGGGAGCCGAGTGTCAGCAGATCCATACCCGGAAAAAGGCTTTGGCCAAGGTCTCTGCCTTTTCATCGGTCACTGCTGTCAACTCTGTGTAACCACTGAACGAATCAATCATTACCAGACACTTGGTGTATCCATTCTGCGGATCTTTTGGCAGAGAGACTACATCCATACGTACATGGTACCAGATTGGATAGATTTGTCTCAATTCCATTGGTGCCTTCCAAATGAGATAAGACTGCTTTCCCTTCTTGCACGGTCCACAAGTTTTGGCATATTGTATAAGATCAGTTTGCATATTCGGCCAGTAATACTTGAGTCTGACACTGGCAAAAAGACGATTGCTTTCTCGATGGGCACCCATCATGCTGTCGTGGTAACACTCGGCTATGTAGGATCTGTAGGCAGGTGGGAGGCAGAGTTGGCGCACATAGGATGCAGCGGATTTGTTGCCACTCGGAGAGAAAAGATGGTATAGTAACCCATTTTCGCCCAAGATAAAGTTTGGACAATCATTGAAGATTCGTTTAGCTGCCCGACTTTTATTAGGTAAGGAGCCGTGCTCAAGATAATGAATCATTGGAGCAAACTCCTCACAATGTCGTTGTAAAGCAGCCAAATGTTCAGAAGCTACTTGAAATTGGTCATGGAGGGTCTTGAGCTCATGGTTTTCAATGTTGTCTGTTACAGTCGCTAGACGGTCTTCACCCTCTGCATCAGTGTCAAAACCAGCCTCATCTGTCTCCCCATCACCACGCCGCCGTCGGTCATGATCCACCACAGCCTGCCTGGTCACCTCATCTGCGAACTTTGTGCCATGCCTATATCTATCCACCCTTTCGGAGATGGTCATACCATCGCTTTCTAATACAGGCAATGCTCCTACATCATCCAATGGTGTTTCGAGATGTAGAAAGGAATCATGTTCTCTAAGAGTACTGTTGCCCGTGGGAACTCGTGACAGAGCATCAACGGCTTGTATCGTTTGCCCAGGGGCATGCTTTATCTCCATATCCAAACCCTGTAGTTAGAGTGCCCAACCTAAAAGCTTGGGCGCCGAAGAATGTTGCAAAGTCTGCAAATATCTGGTGGTGAGATTATCTGTGATCAGAACTCAGTTTTATGGAGAAGAATGCTACTGGTCGCAGCAAGTCATCGTCATCCAAGAATGGATGAAATGCTGTGAACAGATGCGTCAGTACTTAAAATAAACTCTCGATCCAACCGGGGGTAATAAAGTACCGCCTCCTTCAACAAGGCCTCTTTGATATCTTCAAAAGCTTTCTGAGTTTTCTCTGTCCACTCGAATTTGATCCCCTTCTTGGTCAGTTTGGTCAAAGGCAGCGCTATCTTAGAATAGTTGTTAATGAATCAGCGATAGTAACCTGAGAGGCCAAGCCAACGCCGCACTTCAGTAACAGACCTTGGTGCCGGAAATTTCTGAATAATTTTGACTTTCGCCAGATCAGGTTTAATCCCCTCATCTGTCCAAATATGTCCCAAGAATTTCAGTTGATGTCTTGTAAACTCACATTTATGGGGATGTACGGTAAACCCGTACTGCCTGAACTGATTGAATACTTTCTGAAGATGATTCAGGTGATCGGCGAATGTCCGACTTGCAACAAAAACATCGTCCAAGTAGAACCATACATACTGCTGACCTAACCGACTCAAGGCGGCATTCACGGCCCTGCTATATGAGAAAGGTGCCATGGAAAGGCCAAAGGGGCATCGGAGAAACTTAAAGCTACCTTTCCCTGAATTGAACGTGGTACAATCTTGACTCTCTGGCTCTATCTCAATCTGATAGTACCCGGAGAGCATGTCGAGAGATGTCATCCACTTTGGGTCCTGTTTTGAAATGGAGTCGTACAAGTCATCATAGCAAAATATCCAGAATCTTTCATGGTCATGGAGTTAAGAGCACAATAATCAATACAAGTTCACCACAATGTGCTTCCATCTGGAGCACGATTCTTCTTCTTTATCATCACAAAGGGAGATTGCCATGGACTCTCCGAATTCACAATGATCTTTGCAGCTAACAGCTCATGGATTTGTTTGTCAAGTGCCTCCTGCTTTTCAGGTCACCTCCGTCTGGGACGACGCCTCTTGCCGAGAGCATTCCGCTGATTCCTGGATGAGAGACACAAGCTGTCTATGAATCTCAACCCCATCCATGAAATCATAATCATCCCCAGGGGAGGGGTTTGGCTGACTATTTCCCTGATCATTTTGTTTCAACTGTAACGCACACTCATGCCGGTAGTGGCCGTTATTCCCACATCAGTAGTAGACAATGACCCTCACAGGTGAGGTACGCGCGTTTTTAAACGTGACGGCTTTCTTTTTGAAAGGTTTCTTCTGATTGATTGGCTTCTTCCCAGAACCGGGAGAGGACTCCCAAGAAGAGGCGGGACTAGGAAACGGCTTTCTGGACGCTCTGGGTTTAATAGCTTTGACAGCTTTGAGAGAAGACTTCAATTGGTCCAACACTGGGCTCACTAACTCTGTGCAAGTTGTTTGCACCACGGACATCATGGTGTCCGTGGATGGAGCCATCTCAAGACATTTAGCATCCTTAGCAGCCTCCACCACCTCATCTAGATTTTTGGGACTTTTCAACAAGACAACCGTCTTTACATTGTGCATCACTCAGGGCAGCCATATTCTTGACGCGATACACCCGTCTAGCTTTTGCCAATACTTTTCGAATGAAGTCTTTTACGGGATCGGATCCCTGAGTTAACCCCTGTAACTCCCTCCTTAGATCCCATACTTTCTCTTTTAAATCACCAAACTCTTCCAAAAACTTCTCTTTCAAATTATCAGTCGAGGTCAAGGCATAATACCATGAGTTAACCTCGTCGTCAACACACAAAGGAAACACCTTGGTGTCATTCAACTGTTGGATCTGACAATACTGCTCAAAAGGATCCCACCAGGAACGAGGATACACCTTCCCCACTTTATAATGATCGATTTTAAATGAGTGATCCCCCGTAGGTGTTTTGTTTTCCAATGTTTCATTGAGTTTGGCTAATACATCTTTCAACTCGTCCAGGTCCTCTGGCAGGTCAATCAGAAAGGACAATAACGAACGCCTACTTTGGACTGAACTTCACTTGAAACTACCGATATCCAGTACAATCTTGGGGTGTCCAAACCTTCAGTTTTAGCCAAATCGGAAAAGTGAGGAAGACAAAGTGGGACGCACCTTGGCCGCTCCTTCTATGAAGCTACCAAAGATACTCACCTTCATCCTCTCCACTTGCTAGAAAACTATTGACTATTACCAGAGAATGGGGAGGATTCTTACCACTCCATCGTATGATCTTTCTCTCTCACTCTCAGTCCACTGCACTGGGAACTATAGTCCCTCACACCAAAATGTACTGGTCGAGAACACTAGTTCTGGCTGTGCACAAGTGCGCCGCAGCACTAGCAATCATGACCAGTTGTTGTTTAATCACCCCATCAAGTGTATTGATAGATAGAGGGCTTACCAAGTCATCTTCCTTAGGTCCTGGGTCCTGTCCTGACGCTATGGCACCGGGCTGACAGTCCCTCAATCCTCACCGACACATGCTGTGGCACAAACATCTTCTCACCGCCTCTAATCGGTCCTCTCGTGCTGAACCATTCGCCTCGACATCGATTCCGTCCTCCACGATCTTCCCACAGCCTTCCTCCTCCTCGGCCGCGGTTTTGGCAATCAGCCAATCGGATCAATCAGTCTGGATGAGAGCAACTCAAGACCAAACAATCAAAATCTCATCTACTCAGAGCCAGGTCAACTCATATGCACTTCAAATTGACAATACGTATATCAATATCAGTCAAGGATGTTCACTCATGATTGACGTCCCATTCCTGGCTGTTGATGCACGGACATGTCCATGTCGATATCCTGTCCTCGCAGAGTTCCAGCCACAACCACAACTCCTTGTTCTAAGTCACCTTCACGTTACCCGGAATACGACACCAAAATATCTCAGGACGAGATACAGTACGAGGGAGTAGTCAATGGTATAAACGGATCTTGAATGGGGAAGGACTGTCCCCATGTGGATTTCTCCAGTAACAACCAGACGAGGATGTAGAGTAGATCAATACCTTTATTCCACCAAGTACACTGTATTT
>JAUOBU010094427.1:0-13902 GCA_032360585.1 Nereis procera | reverse complement strand
AATGCTTGTATACCCGTGGATACAGCAGTAGAGGGTCCACAAGAGAAGGGTCTAGATCTGAGGGGACCTTGGTCTTCATCGTGGCCATGCCGGCCTTGCGGAGTAAGACCTGTGGAACAGATAGGCATGAGATAAGATCACATAAAACATTTTGTGAGCCTGGGATGTGTTTGGCTGAAAAGGAGATGTTATTACAAAGTGAAAAATAAGCCATCCTTCTTATGAGGGAAATAAGTAAGGGGTCTTTACAGGTTTTGGAGTTGAGAATTTGCATGACTGCATAATTGTCTGTTATGAAGATAATGTGTTCGTTAATTAATTGTGATTTGAAAATAATTAGGGCGAGGTAGATGGGAAAAAGTTCTAGATATGCGATATTTAATAATTGCCAGAATGGGGGGGTAAATAACTTGAAACCAATGGTGTCGAAAAATACCGCCGGCTCCGGCTTTACATGCATCTGTTTGAATGCGGAGTGGCGGGCGAGTTTTGTTGGCGGCGTGTTCGATTAACGAAAAACCGTTGTATTGTCGTAAAAATCGTTGCCACATGATGAGATCAGACCTGGTGGATTCTGTGAGGGGAATGGTGTGTAAAGGGTTTTTGAGGCCAATGGTGGTGTCGATGAGGGATCGGATGAAGGATTTTCCGGATGGGATGAGGATAGTGGACCAAGTGAGGCGTCCTATGAGGGATTTCATGGAGTTGAGAGTGGTGGAGTCGTTCTTAAGCATATCGTTAATTTGATTGGAATATTTAATTAGTTTCTCTTTGGGTAGTCTAGCTGTCATAGAAACAGTATCGATTTCAATGCCTAAAAAGGGGAGGCAAGTGGTGGGGGGTATGGTTTTGTTGGGGCAGAGGGGGAGACCTATGAATTTGGCTACTTTTTGAACGATATCTAATGCAATATTACAGGATGTGAAAAAGTTGGTGACGAAGCAAAAGTCGTCGATATAGTGAACTAAATGGTGAATATTACATTTATTTTTTTAGATACCAGTGAATGGAAGAGGAAAATTTTTCAAAGATACGACAGGATGAGCGAGCATTGATGTAATAGGCATGATCTAGTCGTAATCTCATGAGAGGGTATTCGGAAGGGTGGATAGGGATAATGCGAAAGGCAGACTTTATGTCGGTTTTGCATAGGAAAGAGTTTGGACCAAGAGATAGGACGGAATCGAGAAGGTTTTGGATGTTGGCATATTGGACGGTTGCTTCGCTATCAGGGATGTGGTAATTGATTGACATGCTATTGTACGGGGCGGAGAGGTTATGTAGGAGTCGATAGGTGTTAGGGGTGGATCTGGGTATGACAGAAATAGGAGAAATTTGCAGGTTGGGATATGGGAGGGATAGGAAAGGACCTAGAAAACTTTTAGCATCAACCTCAGCTTGAACCAGGTTGCGAGTGACATTAGGAAGTTGTAATATGGTAGGGGAGTTGTGAGCGTGATAAGTGGGTGACACACCTTGGAAGCCGGTAGAGAAACCGTGGATGAAACCGTTCATGATATAATTGGCTTCTGTTGTATGATATCCAGATAGTATCTTAGCCAATTTATTGGCGTCTATCGGGGTTGGGAGATTGGCCTCGAGTAGGTTTGGAGTTCTTGGATCGACAGGTATAGATGGTGTGGGCTCCTCGTCCGCAAGGGCACTCGTGTCTGTAAGAGCAATTATCGACTAAACAGCGTTTGTTAGGGTTATGATAATCATAACAGTAGCTTTTAGGTACGCGCCATGTGATGTTGTTTAGCTTGTTATTGTTATAGGAGGAAGGGTTGGGTTTTGGAAGACAAGCTAATTTGGCATAGAGGTCGGGCCTGTAGGTATTCCATGGGAATGGGTGTACCATATGGGCTCTTTCACGACAAAATTTCTCATCGTAGGACTTAAAGTCTCGGTTGTCATCAGCAATGTATTTTATCTCTTCCATGTAAGTTAACAGGTCGGCTGAGTCCTGCTTTTTCCATTCGGCTTGCGTATAAACAGCTACGAAAATACTAAAAGCCCTATCCCAATCTCTTATGCTGCGTATTTCTCTCTTCTGTTTGGCCAACATGAATTTCCCAGTTTTGGGATCGACTACATATGAATTATCAGCTGTATTCTCTTGGTTGAGTAATTCAGAGAGATCAATGTATTGATCGCTCCAGATCTGTGATTTTGTCTTGTGGTCTACATTAAATCCCAGCGGAAGACCCGCTGAGACCACGAACCTCAAGTCAGGGTCGTTATGAGCAGGATTATATATAGGATTCCAGCATGCCGCCGGGTTTTGTTGGTACTTGTTAGGGCATAGAGGAGGGTAAGGAGTGGTGGTGGTGTGAGTCGACATTGTGGTGTGAAAATTGGCGGGAAGATGATTGGGTTGTGATGGAGGCAATATAGGTGGCGCTGTCTACAAGGGCGCAGTATAAGGAATGTGGTTACCTTGAGATTGCTGTGATGTCGTAATGACCGTCTTCTGATGAATTTGATGGTGCATGGCTGACAGCATGTTGCCTAATATTTGAAACTGATTCACAGACTGGGTGAAGAGATCCTGGATAGATGGTGTACAACTGGCCGAAGACACGTATGATGTAGAATTGTTGGATGGTTTGGCGGGAGGCGTCGCATCGAGCACAGTCGAGCTCTCTGCGAGGTCTTCCGCCGGCACTGGTGGTTTGGCTGGATTCATGCTGAAATCAGAATGGAGAAATTTTTCAAATGGGTTGTAATCATCGATCGATGAAGAGTTCTGTTGTATAGATGAGGTGTTGGCTCCATGTTTTCTGATTTTGGGAAGTTGGGCTGGGGTGATGGCGTAAGAGGTTGCTGTAGTGGTGTGTGTAGAGTTGCCACCAGGTGTTTTGTCTTGTGGGCGTGATGTTTGTAGAGAGTGCCAAAGGTTGTCATCAAGGATGAGGCCTTGATAGGTGGGGTTGGTAAAGACCTTTGCTTTTATGTTTGATGGTAAGCCATATTTTTGAGATATGGGAAACGTATTCTGATCGAGAGACTGGGATTTGTGCATGGGCGTGCTCGTTTTAGCCGTTATAGGTGTAGATATGGTTAGAGGGTCATCGAGACATACTTTCTTCGGTGGAACCGAGGAGCTATGAACGAGGATGCGTTTGGGTCCCATCTGAAAAAGGGGGTGAAGAGATATGGTTAGGTTGTGGCGTTAATATAAGAGAGGCCTCTTAACAAGCTGTGACCAAGGTAATAATTAGGATAATAAATGAAATTGGTGAAGGGAGAGTGTCGAGACCGAACCCTTAGTGTATATAATTGGAATAGAGTGATTATTCTGTATCAAAACCACCGTCGTCCTCTAAAGCGAGAAGGCCGTCGCCATCATCCCATTCATCTCCTTGGATGTAAAAGACATCTCTGGCAGGGGATGATAGGACTGTTTTGTAATGGACGACTTCAGGGGTGGTAGTATACTGTAATTGGCTTGAATAGTCATTATGTAGAGGGGAAACATGTGAGTAAGGTTGATATGTGGGGTTCGAGATTTCAGGATGGTCAAATTCGGGGTCGGAATCAGATTCGGAACACGTGGACAGGGCTGGTGGCTCGTAGTTATAGCTTTCTCTTATTAGAACGAGAGAGCGGTTGGATGGGTCTGGGTGTTCATCGAACATGACCTGACGGACATCTTCGGTTAGAGTGGAGAGATCGATAGATAAATTTTGGTCGGGTGAATAGTAGGAAGGTAATGATGGTACTAAGTCATCAGCGGTGAGATCCAGAGTGTCGTAAGAGTGGTCAAGATAGGTGAAGTCAGAAGGTGAGGGCATAGGGGAATCCAAAGCGGGGAGGTCTAAAGGGGGAGGGAGGCTGTACAAGGGGGACATGGAATCCAAAGTTTGACTGAGGTTGGGGATGGATGATAAGATGGCAGCGCGGATTTCATGAAAATATTTATGAAAATAATGGTGGTCCCATGAGGGGCCAGGGATAACTCCGTCTTGTGAGAAGATGGAGACAGGTAGAGGTGCCCCGAACCAATTAGCCTTGAATCCTTTAATTCAGAAGAAGGCAAGGCCCTCATGGTCAAGGGTTTTCGATTCCAGAAGAGAGTTGAATTCGTTGGATAGCAATTCAAAATTGGGTGGACCGTCGGTGCGGTTGAGACATGAAAGGTATACTATTTGAAGGATGCCTAGGTTCTGGCGAAGGTGGATACCTAGTTGGATGAGGGCATTGGCAACCATTTGTGGGGTATGGTGAGGGTTTAGGAGGTCAAAGGAACCTAAATTGATGAGAATAATGTCAGGGGATTGAGCAGCAATTTCAAGTTCAATATCATCAAAATCATGTTTAGATAGAATGCATGAAACTGTGCGAAAGAGTAGCCAGTGGGTTTGAATGCAGACTTTGTAGAGGGATGCATAGGCCAAGCCAAGGGGTAGTTGACCCCTGGAAATTTGTTCGTCAAGATGGTAATTGAATATCAGGCTGTCTAAGAACATTTGAATATTTTCAGTGAGAGCATGGCCCAGAATAACGATAGAAGGTTTTCGAAATGGGACTAGTGACCCATAAGGGGTAGAGCTAGTCATGGGAGACCCATCATGATCAAAGGAGGATATAGTGGCGAAAGACTTTGCCGAAGCCTTACTTTGAGCCATAAGTCCACGTGTTCAGGTAGGAAGGAGAGGTGTTGTGTGTCACGATTCGATTTGCGAAGTGAAAGAGACCGGAGCTGTATCGGTCGGGCATATTTATAGGAAAAACGACTTGATGTCCGCCCGCCGCGGCCACCATATCTGCAACAAATAAATACATATTAGCGACTGGTCGAGCAGGGCGTGTCAATTTCATGTTGGATCAGTCGTCTTTACCATATCTCTCCATGTAGTCGCACTAGTTAATATATTAATTTCGTCATGTCGACGAGTAATCGTATCCTCCGATAGCGAAAAATTACTTTATAGTCATAAAGTATTATTTCTTCAGATGGCAGCCATCAATGGGTACTGGGTCTTCTTGGTGTCGGTTGCGACCAACACCTCTGTTTCCATTTAGATTATTGAAACAAAAAGGTTACACCTGCTGCAATAGATAGAACGTTTGCATGGGAACAGTAGGCAAACCATTCCAACTTGATCATGTGGATTAGACTCAAATATCACACCCACTCAAACAGATGTTGGTTAACCTCCAGAACAGTTGCGATCATTTGTAGATCCCGTAAGCACTGCATTTGCCATACACTGATCTGCAGCAAGAGTATAGCGATCGCGATTTTTGTCAACATCAACTTTCTATTCTGTCCCTATTTGTCTCACTATAATATCCTCTCAGTTCTTCATGTAATGGTCTCAGATGTAGTCAGCTGTCAGTTGTCGTATTTGTGATTTCACTGCACACAAAGTGGGTACTGGGTATGATCAGGACTCAGTTTACTAAAGAATAATTGGCATTGTGTCACGAGTGTGGGTTATGTCTCATCATTGTAATAATTGCTGGAAGTCAACAGTACTATGCTCTTCTGGTCGCATCCTTCATCAGTTTTCAGTCCCCAATTTATATGTGTTTCTGGTACAGCCCTTTGCAAGAAACGGGCATTGCCATCAAGCTTGAATGTTAACTTCTAGCCAGTTACAACCTTAGTTATGTCATGAGAGGGTCATCTGATGTGTGATGTAGACAGGGGCGTGCTTGAACCGACACATGTTTCCGACTGACAAGCACTATACTTCCCTAGGTCTGTCAGGGTCATGCTCACAGGGAATAAGGCATCAATGCCTCATAGCTCTTAAATACACGACAGATATCCTTCGAAGATTGAGATATGTCGTTAAATCCCAACAGAACAAACAAACACACACATACATACATGCAAATACCAGATGCACAAACAAACACACAGACTCATGCACCACAGACATATCAACAGATGCAACACACATACAAAAGCACACACCCGCCCACAGAAAAACACACAGACTGTGTCAAATCTGTTGGTACCCTTGTAGAATTATAAAACATTTGTGGAAGCTCACAAATGGCTTGCCCAGTTAGCGGCAATTTGTCTGCATACCTGCCTACCAATTCCAAACTGGATATGGAGGGTGGGAGCATCAATTGATGGTTTCAAAGCGCTTTTTTGGCTTTTACACCATAGGGGGAAGGATATGGTCCTAATATTCTTCCATTAATCAGAATGTTGATTATGATTGTTCAGGGTTGAATAGAACACTTACCCTGGACCAGATTGGTCTCAATCATGGTCCAAAAACTGTGTTTCAGAGTGGTCTCACACTGAGCAGCTTCTTCACCGTTGTTGCGTCTTTGGTCCCATCTTGGGTCGAAATGGCACGCAATTTTTTATCTGTGTGGGTCAAACGACTCATGTTGGAAGATAAATATTGGGAATCCGACCAAAATAGGCTCAAAATTCCATATAAAAAACCTTATGGGGGGCTACATCTTAAATGCGCCCTTGTTTGTAGAATTTCCAATTCCTACTTTTCCTATAATTTTTCACGCTCTGCATGGTATTGATGCCATAGGGGACCATAGAGCATAATTGATGGATCCAATTATTCTCAATTAGGAGCCTAAGGGCCTTAGCAAATTCAGCTTTAGGGTCACAAAAGACAAAATCTAATATGAAAATTTCAATATCAGACTTTCCATGGTGGTCCTTCTGGTTGAAATGTCGGCCAATGTCATCTGAGAGAACCTTCCTTTGGATTCTGTCCAGATGGCCCTGCATTCTCTTCATAAGTGTGGTGCTTGTTTCCCCAACATATTGCATCTTACACTGTTTGCATTGAATGCAGTAAATCAAATTTGAGCTCTTGCATGTGACATTCTTTTTGCAGGAGTAATTTGTCTGTGTGCGGGTGCTTTGAATGGTCCCAGTTCTATTCAGGAGAGGGCAATGATTGCATTTTCTGTTTTTGCATTCATTTCTCCCACCTGGCGAGGAGCTGGGCTTTTTTGGCACTTCTGCATTTAGCTTGGGTAATTTTGCTCTCACTAAATGGTTTTGTAGGTTCGGACAGCGCCTGTAACCAAAAATCTCCCTATGTTGACTTAATTCCTTAGTCACTGATGACCTTTTCAAATATCCCAGTTTTGAGACACTATCCCTCTGAGGTGGTCATTTTTCGGGTTGAAGGTGGAGATCAGATGGAATATCTTTTCTTCATCATCATCCGGATCAGGGTTCTTGTTTTCTATTTCAAGTGATTCTTCTCTAGAAATAGTTGACACTCTATCCCAGTTCTGGATGATCAATTCCAAGGGGTAACCTCTCCTTAGGAAATGTGCCAAAATAATGACACAGTGTTTCTCAAAGTCTTCTTCTTTGGAACAGATGCGTCTCACCCTCAGGAATTGGCTGTAAGGTAAGTTCTTTTTCATATGAAAAGGGTGGGCTGAGCTGAAATGGAGGTAGCTATGGCTGTCAGTGGGTTTGCTATAGAAGACCTCAGTCCAGATTTCTCCATCCTTCAGGTGTACCGTGGTGTCTAGAAAAACAACCGATTCTCTCGAGGTTTCGGCTGTAAATTTGAGACTTTGGTCCACAGTATTCATATAAGCAGTGAATTCTTTCAAGGATTCTTCACCATGTGTCCAGATGCCAAAAATGTCATCTAGAAACCTTACCCAGATAAGTGATTGTAACTTATATGGATACACAAACCTCGATTCCAAGTCTCCCATCACAAAATTGGCTAGACTTGGCACGACTCTCGTTCCCATCGCAGTTCCCCCCACCTGTAAGTACTTTTCACCATTGAACTGGAAATTGTTCATGGTGAGAACCTGGGTTAGCAGATGGACCAGGGAGGATGTTCTGGGCATTTCATATGTTTCCCTGTATTTTCCAAGGAGTCTATCTATGCAATTGATAGCTACATCATGTGAAATGTTGGTATAGGGGCTCACTAAATCCATACTGAAGAGTATTGCATCAGCTGGGATTGAGTCTAGATTTTTCAACACATTAATGAAGTGTGTTGTATCTTTCAGATATGACCTGATTTTGGTCAGATGAGGTTTCAAGAAAAAGTCAACAAATTTGGATGTCCTCTCTGTTGGACAGGCATTTGCAGAAATAATGGGTCTCCCAGGGGAGGGTTCTTTTTCTTGTGAATTTTGGGGAGCATGTAGAATTCTGGGGTTCTGGGTTGTTTTTCCCATAAATGTTCCAGAGTCTTTTCAGAAATCTCCCCTCTGATATGCATTTTGCGTAGGAAAGCGCTAATTTCCTTATTATGATTTTCAGTCAAATTCTCTGATTTGGCCTCATAGTATTTGGGGTCTGTCAATTGAGAGAGACCCTCCTTAATATAATCTGATCTGTTCATGATCACAATATTGGAGCCTTTGTCAGCTTTTTTGATAACAATATTTTTGTTTCCAGTCAAAGCTTTGAGGCCTTGCCTCTCTTCCTGAGTGATATTTTCAGGCTTATTTGTACTGAAAAAACTTCAGACAAATGAATTTCATTCATGTCTATGAATGTTTCTAGACTCCTTGGATTCTGGCGCGGTTCAAAAAGGGACGGGTTCTTGAAATCATTATGTTCAAAGGGCCCAAGATGCAGAAAACCACCAAATGATGGTTTCTTCTGTTTTTGGGACATGTTCAAACTAGAATCTGTCCCAGATAATGAAGCTGTGGTTTCATCATCTTGATTCCCGGTGTCACCGACACTCAGAGACTCACTCTCAACGGCAGTTGAAAGTGGTTCTCTATGGAAGAATACATGTCTTTTCAGTCCCAAGTGGAACTTATCCAAGTCCTGCTTAAGTTCACACATGTCAGGTTCACTGGGAGTAGGGCAAAAAGTGAGGCCCTTGCTCAATATGGAAACCTGTGAAGGGGTCAATTCAACATCTGACAAATTGACAATACCAGTTTCACCTGAAAACACAATAGAAAGAATATCGGCTACATTGCCACTGACTATTTTATTGGTGTTAGATTCCAGGGTTTTCTTGGCTTTGCTATGGTGCATTCTGCCTATGAATGTCCATATTTTGCGGTTTTTATTGCATATCATCACTGGTGCCTGTGGTAGAGCATCGTTGTTGGTGTTATCACATGTAGAGACACCACCTAATTCTTCTTGTTCTGATGCCTGGGTGATTTTTCCCTGGACATCTCTGTGAGGGCTCGCTGCACTGCTGCCAGAAACATCTTCTCGTTTCTCATGCTGTAGTCTGTCTGGCGAGACCTCTGTTTTGGGCGTTGGTTCTGGATTTGCTGGGTTGTCACCTCCCTGCCTTTCCAGGGTCGCCCCTGCTGAAAACCCTGATTCTCTTGGTTCTCAGGTCGTCGGTTTCCCCCTTTGGATCTCTTGGGTATTTTGAAATCCTTTCTCCAAGGTCGATTGTTGTCCCTAGGAGATAGGGGTGATGATCTCTTTGGTGATGGTGATCGACTCTCCTGGCGCCTTGGTGACCGGTTCCTTAGGGTGCTGTGTTGTTCCCATCTTTAGATCTCTTAGGGCCTCTGTTCTTTGTACCAGAAGGGGTCACACCACCTGTAGAGGTACTGGGGGAGACATCTGCTGGGGCAGGTGCTGGCTTGGCAAGTGCTGCTTGGGCAGGTTTCTCCTCCTGTCTACGTCCGAAGGTCAAAGGGCGTCCTTGGCCTTCGATGAGGGGTTGTGAGGCAATGAAGGTTTCGATCAGTTCCTTCCGTTCCGCTGGGTTTTGTCCCACAAACACCTCTTTCTTCTGAATGTTTTTTCTGCATGTCACCTTGTCCCTTACTGCAAGGGCATGTAACAGTGACTTGCAATCACCGAAAGCAGATTTATCTTGACCATAAAGGTGCTCTATGGCCTTCATCCCCGCCTCGGCGATGTTTTTGAAGTAGGCTGACTTCTTCTCTAGTCCATCGGCTATGACAAGCATTGGATCCTTAGCCTGCTCCTGGATTAGACTGATGTATTGCCCATGCATCTCCTCGTTGGCTGGAGTGTAGGCAGGGGCCACGTCCAAACCCAGGGCCCATCTTGGCAGTCGGCCGGCTCTCGTCATGGCTCTGAGATGCATGGCCCTGGTGAGGCTCTTGGCCTCAACAGAGAGTGCACCCCTAGTTTTCCTGAAGGAGTCGGCTGCCTCCTGAGGGACTGTGATGTCCCTCTTCAGTACTGCCTCATAGTCAAAGTCTTCCTCATTTCCATCTTTTTGGACCTGCAAAGGAAGAAGATCATTTACCATGGATTTTGGTTTCATGACTTTTCTATTTTCATTAGGGCCAATTTTGATTTGTAACCCTAAAAAATCGTCATCACTGCTCGATGATGTTGAGCCATCAGTTGCCCTTCTCCGCCTTTTTCTAGCCTTGGGTTTGTTATCAACGCTAGAATTAGGTGGTTGGGCAGGTGATGGGTCTTGTGAGGCCGAAATCTCAAGCTCTCGCAGATTTAACAGGGTTCTGTCCTGTCTAGTTAGATCAGGGCAGGAGTTCGAACATGGGGGTGCTTCAATTAAAGCGTCCAGGTTGAGTGTACCTGTATTCGGTAGGGGAGTGAAACTGTCCAAAGTATCTAGATTGGGTTCACTCTGTCTACTGGGGGAGCTGCTTAAAATCAAATGGGTGACGTTCTCATTTGAATTGAATGCATCCCTATTGTAATTCAAGCCTTGCGTTATGCTTGAATAACTTGTATTTCCACACAGGGTAGTACTGCTGTCAGCACTGCATGTGCCCGTGACTGGCCTTTTATTGAAAAAGCTGGTGATGGGTTTGGTGGTAGCCTTTGAAAGCGATTTGGAAGACTGACATCTAGAGGTATTGGGTTTGATTCTAGACTGCCCCCCATCGGTTCTTTCTGGTTTTAATGACCCAGATAATGACGCAGATTGTGTCGTCACAGTATCATTATGTAAGTGGGTCAGAGTGCTCGCTGTTTGCGTCATTACCTTTGACGTCATAGGCGCGTTTTGTGTTGAGGAACCTGTCTCAGACACTGGTTGGATCTTACTTTTTGGGTTGAAATCACTGTTATTTGTGGTGATACAGTCATCCCATACATTCTCACTGCTTGGATTACCCTGGGGCCAAACACTGGAATAGCTGACCTGATCTAAAAGGCTCCCTAAGTTTGTTTCAGGGGAGCTAATAGCCGGTAAGATCTTTTCACTTGTATTGGGTTCTGGCGTTGAAACCCTAACCTTGACACATGTGGGGTCATCAAAGCTGCATCTGACTATATAGTCTAGAGGGCAACAGGATTCCTTATTCGCAATAGGAATATGCAAGGTATTCAGGGAAGGACTGAGGGTGTTGTTCTTTTTCACCTCATTGTCAGTATACAATTCAATATGGTGCTCTGATGCCATATTTGAAGGTTTGGTAAGAGTGATAGCCGGTAATAAGCCTGATCTGTAGATCTCTGGCATTTTGATGCCTTTATCACATGATGATTTCACTTCATAGATCAAGTGTGCGTCATTTTTTGTCGAAAACAAAGTGGCATCCGGTGTATCACTCTTCCCTACCCTGCTGGTGTTGCAGGGTGTGTTTTGGTTAGGTTTACAGGGTATTGATCCTGAAATAACAGACCTAATGGTGCTTGTAGCACATGGTAGTTTCATTTCAAGAGACACATGTGCATTCTTTTTTGTCAAGGACAAAGTGGCATCAGATCTATCAACCTGTGAAATCCTGTTGGTGATACAGGGTTTACTAGGGTTAAGTGTAGGGTTGCAGGGTTCAACCTCTGGATTGACAGACTGACTGTCAATCATGATGTGATTGACGCATTTGTCAAATGCGTCATGAGCGTCATGAAGCGTCATGACGTTGTTTACATCAATATGAGAGTGCTGATTGGCATCTACAGTATCAATATTCCTAGTAGCAATACCATTCAGCATGGTGTGATGATGCTGCACAGTTGTAACCTCAGTTGGAGTATCTGGGGGTACATCTGTGGGCACCTCTCTTGGGTATGTACTTACTGTCGACTCAGTCGACAGTCAGCGTTTTTGGGTGAAGTCCATTCAACACCATTCTCTTCTTCTCTGGAAATTCCATCTTCTTCCATTTCCATTTCCATTTCTTCTTTCTTCCTCTCTGGGCCTTCTCTGGTCTTCTCAGGAGGAGGGGCCATGGTCTTCTAGGTGTATCTCGAATTAAAAATATGGTGTAGACGAGGCAGAGATACGTCCTCTCAGATGTGCGACCGAAGGGAATTTGAACTAACAGTTCAGATTCACGTTATATGAAGTCTGGTGTCAACAAATATTGTATTTCTGTCTCTGGGATACACTGGGATACCCTTGGATACCATATCTCGTTGCCCCACGATCGGATGCAACTGTCCCAAATATGGTGCCCATGTCCAAATAAGGACAAACTCGTCCTTCGTCGGCCCACTTCGTTTGTAAACAAACCGAAGCTGAGCCACTTCCTGTTGAGAGGTCAGAGGTCAATCTTCTGAAAATCTCAATAGGACGTGGTTTCCCTGTTTTTCAAAGTATATTCCAGAAGGAAAAGACAGAATTCAAATGGAATTCTGTGGTTTTCCCTTATATATATATTCAAATTAGCCACTATAGTCATCACTTATACTGGTTAGTACTTGTACACACATCCCTACATGTCCAACGTATTATTAGTGGGGTCATTCCAAGATTGGCCCGTCATTACCTGTCACAACCTTCCTGTTATTATCTTCTATTTCCCTATTAATTTCGTTATTTGATGATATACCTCTGGGTCAGTCTGTCGTCATCCAGTTTCTAACATTGCCTGGGCCTATTTCTCTGTAAGCTCTGTCTTGGGTCAGTGCGCAGTCTATATGACCATCCTATCCCTGAGAATGCTAATACTAGTGAACTTAGTGAACCCCTTGCCTACCGATTGGCTTTAGCTTTGTCATTCTATTTATACCCGTTGTCCCTTTTCAACAGATCAATCAATGGCCTAAATATTCTGAATAATTCGCCTGTAAAGGATAATAATCCCATCTTTGACCTGAGAGCTTTTCGGACTTTAAGTTGTTCTGATCTCTTGACTATTTGTATATTGTCCTCTAATATTGATAATAAATCCTAGTTACTTCAGTTTGGTCAGACCCATTTCACATTTGTTGAATTTCAATTTGATTCCTGCTTCTTGTAACCAAATAAATAGCTCTGCTTCAGTCTTAGATGATGTTCTATGGTCTCAGTAGCTATCGATAGATCATTTTGTATGACACATGCAATGGATCCATTTACTAGGTTGATCAATCTAAATCAGACTGCGGGAGATACACTCAATCCTATTGATAATCATTTAGATTGAAAATCACATAGTCCTGTGGTGAAAGCTGTTGATGGCTTACTTTCATCGGTCATTTTAACTGATAGAATGCTCTATCGGCATCATAACTGGATATAGTTCTCAGTATAAAAGCATACCTTGGGTTGTGCCATATGAATAGGGGCTTTATGCTACTTCGATAACCTCATCGTCAAGTAGTCTATCTAATTAGGCCTTCAATATCGGTGTTATCTCTAGATCTAATCTACATACCTTACAATGGGGTAGCACTCAGTCTCAACTCTGGGTATCCCTTCCATATAAATATGACTCATATTGTATCGATAGTTCCTGTATCTGTTCTATATAGTCATCAGTCAATACTGTCTTACTTATATTGAATGAAGTTAGATATTTACGGTCAACTTTGGTTAGTTAGTCATTAGTATGTTTTCAATCATTTTCCAAGTCATCACCACTTTCAACATTACTATCATCAGAGACAGTCACTTGAGATAAGCAAGGATATGTGTTTGCAGGTGGTGAGTATTGTGCTAGGGTTAGTCATCAGACAATAACTAGAATGTTCATACTATGGTGGGGACAATCTCTGCACAAAACTATATATATATATGTGGCGGTTTCAAAGATACCCTTCTTACCATCAGGTATATC
>JAUOBU010093316.1:0-13937 GCA_032360585.1 Nereis procera | reverse complement strand
AATAGAATTGTGAGCAACAACAATGCATATTGAAGCCTAAAACATGAAATTTCATATTCAAAACAGTTATCGTGGCTTCACTCTTGCTTCTACTGAGGCCGTGTCCATTTGTGGTTGCACACCTCTAAATTTATTCAGCTAATATATTATTACAATTCAGCTGGTAATACTAAATCACTGACTTGTATATTTTGTGTATTCCCTGTCATAGGATTGGTTCTGCATTTCAACTTTCTTTCTATTTTGATAACTTCTCTTCATCTGAATAGCTTAGAAATGTATGTATCATTTACATGAACAAAATATGTTCTATGGTCCTGTCAATGAATCAGTTTGTGTTGGCTATTGTTTGAGAACACATTTTTCCATTCTTGTATAATTGCCTTTGAAATTATTCAAATTCAAGTTTAGTTACATGGAATATGAATAGGTGATACCTCTGTGACACTCATTTGGTAATTGACCTCATAAGATAAGTATTAAACTTTGTCTGCCCTTACACAGCCTTATTGGAATTGAGTCTAGGTCACTTGCAAATTTTGATTTGTTTATAACTGTTAACATGAAATGAAGTTAATCTGTACTGACTTCACGTTCATCCAGATGGCAGTTAGTGCCATTTGCTTCAATCTCATGCATATCTTAGCTGCATAGCAAGAACAGTATTCAAATTGCAGTGGTTTCAATACCATTACATGCTTGTGTATGTCTAGAATGATCACTATCAGGTCCTGCACTGCTTTTAGGCTGCAAAGCAGTGAGGGTCAGAGGATGACTGGGTCTTTCGGACTTTGCCACATTCACAGTTCATCTATTTCAAGACATCAAGATGTTGGGCCAATGAACTGGTGAGATGACAAACGTATGATATCATCTGCTCGCACTGTTGCCTGAGACCTCTACCTACATTCACTTCCACGACAATACAAATCATTGACTTCCTAATTTGCACAGCCTCACTTTCATTTTTTGTTGTCATGTTATCACAAGTCAAGGACTCATGAATTTGATGTTGCTATCAGAGCATTGTAGGTTTCTGGCTATCATATATTTATTTTCGTATCCATCGTGACAATATACAAAAGAAATTGGGCTAGTATAATTTTTGTGAGATCTGGAGTATCACTCCTTCAATAGAGACTCATTCCCTATTGGCAAGGTCAGTAATTTGATGGATCTTTTAGAAAAATGTACTTGTGACATTTCACTATGAAGCCTTATTGTTAAGTCTTTATACCTGTCTTTGAGCAATCAAAATAGGATCGATGACAGCTTCTACGACATCGAAGCATTGCCGCGAACACTAAGCCGTATTCAAATTGGTAGAACCGTGCAGGGGTGGTTAGCTATGCATAAACTCAACGCCCAGCAAACACTAGACGTCCATACGAAGCCCACTCGACGTCGTCTGGGGGACGTCCTATGAAGGTCTTGAGTTTACTGGGCAGAGCATGCAAGAATGATGTCACAGTGGTCACGTGTTAGCTCAAATTAATGAGTTGGGAAATTTAGGCTGGGCTCTATCTTCTCACGTAAGAATAAAGAACCATAAAGAATCCTGAGAGAATCCTGATCACATGACGTCAAAAGTGCACGGGGAACGAGCTAAAGGCCATCTACATGTGATTTTCCGATAAATATGTTTCTGAAAGCAATGAGGTATTTCTGAGTTTGATCTCCGCTACAAGCTTCCATGGGTATTCAACTCATCTCAGCAGCCCGAGGATGAAATGCAAAAGATACAGCTATAGTGATGCAGGCCTACTTAGAGGACATAAGAAGCAAGAGCAATCTGATGTGTCAGTTTATGACTGACCAGAGAGAGATTGAGTGGAGCTCGGAGAGAGGTGTGGGAATTGGCTTTACCGAGTGCTGATCGAGCGTACGTGCTACTTCAAGTAATATGCCCAGTGTTGTAATTCCCATGCATAGCAT
Organism: Nereis procera; assembly: GCA_032360585.1. Taxonomy (NCBI): domain Eukaryota; kingdom Metazoa; phylum Annelida; class Polychaeta; order Phyllodocida; family Nereididae; genus Nereis; species Nereis procera. Next base: position 12,002 of record JAUOBU010093316.1, on the reverse strand, counting down.
GATCGTCGACCATAGGGGCCATCAGTCAAGAAACATATGGCTACTACTGGATAGCTTCGAGCAGCAGGCACTTGCCTTTTATGTACCAACACAATTGTGTGTACAATTCATATCTAGCCAACCCTACATGGTGATGCATGGTGGATGGGTCTAGCCTGAATCAAAGCCCGATGTTTCGATATATAGGTGCATGGTTGGTGTCTATATCCGTCTTCCGTTCAATTTTCTGGATACATCTATTTGTATTTCTGATCACGGTGCCTCTACGATCATCTTCCCGTGGCATCATAGCCATCATCATCGTCATCGTCACTAGCGTGAGCTGGGAATTGATGAAATAGCCACATGGGTGGAAATTCATGAAGTAGTGAAAGGGTTGATAGCAACATGAGTGAACATTATGTTAAAATGAACGAGTGCGCAGCCTTACCATCTGTGAAAGAGACAACATTTCCTGTTCTACGTGTGGGTTTAGACCTCACTCAGATTGAGATAGCAGCTCACATCCATGCGCAATTCTCTTGCTAATGTCTGAGATGGGTAGTTACGTAGTCCGCCAGGGGTGATCATGCCTGCAAGTTATTACTACTGTTTATCCTGAGGGGTGATGTCTGGTGCATTCGCATCACATATATGTAATCTCCCGGATATCTTCATCATTTTTCTGTCTCCATGGGATATTCCAGAAATGTCTCTACTGAATCAGCCCATATCTCGGGGTGGCTGGCCATCCCACGCTCAATTACTGCCAATCATAATGGGATTACCTTCCGTCTTTGAAATAAGAGAGAGCTGCCACATAGAAAACTCGACATTGAGTATAACTGGTGATTATAAAGGTGGCATACACCTCGATTTCAGCTCTCTGATGATTCTTGGGTTTAATATCAAGCACCACCCTGTGTGTTCATTTCACAGTGTCATTCTATGCAGATCATTTCTATCTGGGCCTTTGTAGATGGACTGTATATGGAGCTAGATGAAACTACAACCACTTAATTGAATGAAAATTACAATGGGGAAGAACATCAGAGGAAAAATATCTCATTGGCAATCAAATGACATGTAATGTTATCTTGAAATCTGTTGCATCCTAGTGCATTCTTTATTTCATGATGTTCAAATGAGTGGTTCATGAAATGCAGCATTTATGACCTGTCCACTAATCCAATCCAATAATTTTCTCACTGTTATTGCTGCATCACCCGAGATTTTTTTTGGCTAATGTATACTCACAACATCCAAGTGATTTCTTGGAGAGAAGGATCTTCTGTCCATTGCATTATATAATGCATCGAGAGGATTGTGTCACACAACATTCAAAGTGGTTGTTACATAGGTTTCCAGTTGGCTGTCACGCAATCTCTGGAGGATTTGCTGTACTGACCTGAAAGAGTTAATGTATGGTCACAATTGCATAACTTGACAGTTTGTTTGTATGTTTGTTTGTTTATTTATACTCGGCTGCACTTCCCCTCAAAGGCACATTTTCAGTGCAGCCGAGTTTTCATAACATCTGATTGATATGATCATGGAACGTTGTTCAGAAGAGCTTTATCTAATCAAGATGTCTAATGAAGCATCCTAAACCTAGCTGTGCTTATATGGATTATTGTCATTCAATCTATTCCTAAACTGGTTTATTGTGGTTGATTCTTTTATGTCCATTGGCAGAACATTCCAGTTAAATACTCCTCTGTATTCAAAACTTCCTCTGCTTACCTTTAACTTCATCTTGGGGACAACTAGGTTCATTTTCAATTTTGATATGGTTTCACGTGCTGCTCTTTCTGAAACATAGGTGAAGGGACTCTTGCCCTATTTACCCTTTAGAAATTTGAATACTTGTTGTACTGTATGGGTTTGCCTTCGTACATATAGTCTATCTAGGTCTAGTGCATCATGCATTTGCTGCGTATGAGTATAAATATTTTCATTTAGGATTATTCTCAGAGCCCTATTCTGTAAGACTTGGAGGTTATTGGCATCCATAAATTGTAGAGTATCGAATATGAAGTCACAGTAGTCAAAAATTGGTAGTATCATTGTTTTATAGAAAGTCAGTGCAACTCATTGATTGACTATACTTTGTGCCCTGTTTGGTGCCATCAGTTTGCTGCTTACCTTAGACTTTATGTATCTGACATGGGCTGAGTATGTGAGCTCCCTATCCAGTTTTATTCCGAGATACTTGAATGTATCAACTGTGTCTATTTCATTAGTTCCACACTTTTTTGTTATCTCAGTAGTGGTTTTTAAGGTGTTTGCTGTGCCAAAAAACATCAGTTTAGTCTCACTATAGTTTAGTGATGGTAGCTTTTGTTTCATCCAGTCATCAGACATTTTTAGTTCATAAGCTAGAGTTTCTGAAAGCTCAACCGGATCTCTGCATGACACCGTGACAGCAGTATCATCTGCATATAGGTGAATCTTGGATGTGATGTTATTTGCCAGGTCATTGATGAAAATAATGAAGAGTAAGGGGCCCAGTATGGATCCCTGAGGGACCCCATGTTTTACTGCCAGAGGTGGCGACTGTGATCCTCCAATTACTGTAACTTGCGTACGGTTCGTCAAATAGCTTTTGAACCATGTCACTACTGGGCCCCTCATTCCATATTGTTTTAGTTTACGAAGTAAGATGCTATGGTCCAGGTGTCAAAAGCTTTTTTCAGGTCCAGGAAGAGGACTACACTGGGTTGCGCCTTCTCCATATTAGATACTATATTGCCAGTTCAGCTCACAGGGCATGTTCCAGTGGAGCACCCCTTCCTGAACCCAAATTGGCTATCACATAACATTTGGGAGTCACTTAGATATTCATTGGTCTGGTCGTGTATTAGCCATTCTGGGATTTTGCTGCTGACTGGCAGAACAGTAATTGGGCGGTAATTGGTTGGCTTATAGGGGTCCCCTTCTTTAAACAATGGGGTTATCTTACCACATTTCCAGCTATTTGGAAAAACAGACATATTTATACTTGAATGAAAAATGGGAGCTAGTGGTGCGTGGATACTTGCCCCGCAGTCTTTCACCATTTTGACTGTCATGCCATCTTCTCCGCAGGAATTGATCGATTTCAGACTTTTTATTGCATCAGAGATATTCTTGGTGCTGATCCACCTAAATTGGAATGTCTCTTCAATACTTGGAAAGCCTGGGGTATACAGATCATTTTCAAAATCTTCCTGTAGTTTATCAGCCACGCTAATGAAATGGGTATTAAATTCAGTGGCTATTTCAAGGGGAGTGGTGACCCCATTAATGGACTTTATAGCTGTCTTCTTGTTCATGCAGGGCCAGTATTTTCGAAGTAACCTCCACCTCTCTTCCATATTATTTCCACAGTTTAAAAGAGCTTCCTCGAAGAATGTACACTGCGGGTGTTTTTTAGCCTGTTAGTTTGTTGAAAGGCAGCCTTTCTCGTGGCTATGTTTGCTGGTGTGGGTCTCCTTTTGCAGATGTTGCTTAGGTGCTCTCTTACATCAATATAGCCCAAGTATTCATTCGACACCCACTCGGTGTTATTGCTATTACACTTGAGTTTTTTTAATTGGAGCTAGTTCATCAACCACTTTCATAATTAGTTTGGTAAATATCTCCATTGCCTCATCAACATTCTGACCATTATAGACCGGATTCCAATCAATTTTTGAGACTTCAGTCTCCATCTTATCACTAGTGTAACTGTGGTAGCTCCGTCCAAAGATATAGGTCACAGGGTTCTTGATTTTTTGCTTCTTTCTTGCAGTGAATATAAGGTAGTGATCACTAAGACCAGGGTCAAGGCATCCTGCCTGGTAGTGTAATTCAGGCCTATTAACTAATATATGGTCTATACAGGTTGATGTATGCTCAGTAACTCTGGTTTGATTTGTAATCAATTGCTCAAGCTGTAGTCTATTGGTTAAATTATTATACCTCCTATTCTTCGGGTCATGTTGTTTAGTCACATCGATACTAATGTCCCCAAGTACTATTATGTCAGGATTGTTATTACCCCTTGTTACCTCATATTCGTTTTCCAGTATGTCTAGTGCGGTTTCAGTGTTGCCATCAGGAGGTTTATATAGGCTGCAGATTAAAGTATCCCTTGTCTGGGGTAGTTTGAACTTCACCCATAGTGGTTCAATTTCTGGTCTGCGGGTATGGTGTATTAGACTTACAGTCAGGTGCTTCCTGAAGTAAATACATAGCCCTCCTCCCACTTTTTTGCCCGACTCAGGAGTTCGATCTCCACAAACAAAGTTATATTTGGGTATCTCAATTTCTCCATCAGGGATGTCACCATTTAGATACGTATCATTTAGTGCTATTATATATACTTCACCTCTATTCAACATGATGCCCAGGTCATTCTTATGCTTGATAAGACTCATGATGTTCAGAGAACAAATAGATATCCCCTTTAGTGCACTTAGTGTTCTGGTACAGGATTGGTCATCCATTTTTTGCTCTAAGTGACAGTATCCTTAATTCCCCATTCCTGTTCGTACTCTGGAGAAAACTGCCTAAAACTAAATGCCATATTTAGATCAGTAATACATGGCTTACAACTCGGTTGAGAGTGGTGTAGGCTGAGATAGTAGTGGGAGTATCCGGGGGAGTGGGTCCCTAGTTATGTTCACAGGTGTGACCCAGGAAGACAGGATTTATAAAAATGTTGCATACATACTTTTCCCGTTCGCTCATTGCACATGTACATCTTCAATAGCAGAGATCACTCATGGATTCGCAATGATAGATTTCTCATGATAATTTGTCGGATTTTATTTACATATTTTTGCGAGATACTCCAGACCTTGGTGAATATCATTGACAAGAAACCTGTGGGGCAATTGCCTCTGACATCATTCCAGCGGTCAGTTCAGTATTTGAGTGGTATAAACTTATAATAGATGGGCAAACACTCGCTTACCACAGAAAGATCCATCATTCTTGGTTCGTACATGAGGTAGGCATGTGCAATTTATGAGAATCACAGATAGCAAAATGCTATCATTTCCGTGCATCATACATGTGGGTATTGACATATGTATACAGAAAAAGTCATTGAGCGGCCATGGCGGAGGTTGTGCTGAAAATCCATGATGTGCATTCAATCTCAGCGGTCAAATCCAGATTTGAGGGAGGCCTGTAACAGCAACACAGGACATACATAATTGGCCATATGCCAAGGATACCAGTGTGGTGCTTAAGTGAATACATATCTTGGCATCTGTTTGGTACTTAGGTAAAGAGACGATATATGAATATACGCTGGGTCTGTTCGGATTGACCTATCTATGCAGAAATAGTCATTGAGCGGCCGTGGCAGAGGTTGTACTAAGAATCCAAGATGCGCATTCAATCTCAGCGGTCAAATACAGATTTGAGGGAGGACTATGACAGCAACACAGGACATGCATATTTGGCTTTATGCCAAGGATACCAGTTGGTGCTTAAATCAATACTTATTTTGGCGTCAGTTTGGTACTTAGGTCAAGATACCTTATCTGAATATATGCTGGGTCTATTCCCAAGGATACCAGACAGAAGATGAAGGTGACTATCACCCTGGGTTCCAGCACTATATAAAAGTCACAGATACTCACACGTATCATTTCTTTGCCAGAGTTTGGACAACTGCCAACAATATACAATACATACACATGCGACTCATGGAGTTGTGTCGACAGGAATATCGATAGAGAGGGAAACACAGTAACACGGGGAAATATAGGTATAAGGCTTTATGCCATAGTTATGGGTAGTTCTATTGGCCACCTATAAGTCCCCTTTGTAGAATCTCTAGTCATTGAGGTATATCTTACCTAATGGCTGGTGACACCAAGTATAAATACGTCCAGGACATCATTTGTCGGAACTGGTGACACAAATTGCTGGAAATATAAAATTCAATTACATATTTGTTTCAATTGTTGCTCTTACCAAGTCATATCACAGTGATATCTATCTTCATCAAGACACCCGTGAGGTTATTGAATCGGACGGCAGTATACATGGAATTGACAAGGTCAGTTAATCATACGTAAAATAGAAATCTTGGTATACATTTGTTAGACTACAACCATGGTTAGATAGAGTGATGTCACAGAGAGTTGGTCCCCGGATCTATATATAAGATGTGAAGGCAGTGGATGGAGAGAAGACTTGTGTGTGCATGCGTGCATGCATGTATGTTGTTTATGCATGCTATATATGCGTGGTATCCATGTGTGCTGGTTGTGTGTGTGTGTGTGTGTGTGTGTGTGTGCGTGCGTGCGTGCTCTCACTCTTACTTGGACAGTTATGTGGCTTGGCATATTCTTGTAGCCTTCATGTTCCTTTGCTGGGTCAGTGGAGATGCAGGTATATAGTCAGATGGAGTGGTGTCACAGACAGTTGGTCCCCAGATCTATATATGAAGTGGGGTCACACACATTATGAAACTATCCAATGTGGCTTTCATAGGTCAGGATCAAATACAAAATATATGTACTGAAGTAACCCATTCCTTCTCAGATATATGAAGGACATGGTAAGTTATCAATAATTCCTGAAAATTGTGGAGAAACATAAGTAGACCAATAGTAGTGACAAGGAGAGATCATTGTTGTTATATGGAAATCACAGATAGATAGGACTATCATTTCAATGCAACATTTACACATAATGTGTGTTAGTGGTGATCATAACATTTACAGATATCATGAGATCAATCCCAGAGGTAACCATAGCAAATTACATATAGTCACTCGACTTCTAATATACATTACCCACTCGAAATGTCAATAGTTGTTGGGAAGGGAAAACAACAACACGGAGTAAATGGAATATGGCTTTATGCTCCATACCATTAGGTGCTATTGATAACATGTCAATCCAGTTTTCATGAATCCATTCAAAATAGCGGCAAGTACCAAACCCCATCATATTACCCGGGAGGTTAATGACTAGAGTACTGTGTTACTGAGATATTAGTAGGGGGAAGACACAGTAACACAGGGCAGTAAAATAAAGGGCTTCATGCCATAATTTTGGGCGTTTCGTTCAGCACTACAGAGCCTCCTAGTATAGATTGCATCCTCCTGAGTTACCTGAGATAAGTCTAGATAACTTCATCAATGATCACTTCATAATTCCAGAGAACATAAGGATATGCTTTAGCTAAGTAAACAGAAAAGGCATAATACACACCAAGACGTCAGACTCTGATCTAGAAATCATGTATTCATGGAACAGTGATCTAAGGTCACATTCGCTTTACTGATTGCGTGCTACAAGAACTGCTTCACCAAGAGACCCATGACGTAATTGGTTCTGACAACAATATCCATGGTTGTGACATGACAGTAATAGACAATATTGCCTCCTAGCCATAACAGTATTTTGCCGAAGTAGGGGACCAGGATCAGTTACTTGGACTGAGTTCAGTCATTTTGTCAATGACCATATGACAATACTTTTAACACTGTCATATTTCATACCTAGTGGCAGATAGCATAAGATATAACTGTGTTTAGCTTACCTAGATGTTGATGGCATAGATGTGTAGTTCATCACCTTAATATCAATTATGTTAATGACCACCAGCTCCTACAACACAGAATATTTGTTCCCATATTTGTCAAGACAAGGCTCATATTGCAGGTGTGTATCTCTTTTTGAAGACCCGTGCAATTTCAGATCCAGACAATATTAACACAATGATGCTCCTGTTGTGTGATATTAACACAGTTATGCCTTCATTCCCAGATGTGTCGAATAGAGTTAGCAGTATCACAAGTTTCAGTGCCCCTAATTGGATGGGTATTGATTGGGTTTTAGTGCATCAGGGCTCATTACACTACCAAGTATCCTGCGCAGGTAATTAGCTAGAGATGCTCCCTGAAGCAACTTTGGCCATACAATACTTAAATTTCATAATAAAATATTTTTGTATTCTGCTTTTATATACTTTTTTGGTGTTTTTATTTTTATAGATTCAGTCTTTCGTGGGGCTAACCCAAATGACCATACATGTAGGGGATGCGCTTGTAGTGAAGAGGGTGCCCCAAACCGGGTGGTAGGTTCGTAGTCGTGGGTGAAGTGGAACAAATGATAAGATGTGGTTGACCAAGGATTTATACCACACTTACATCATAAACTTAAACAATGTGAGGTGGAATGGTGGCCCAGCTGCAGCGTATCGAGAGGAAATGGCTCTCAGATGTTCATAGCTAGGATATCAATGTGCCAAGAGAAAGTTGGCAAGACTTCAGTACCTTCTGTCTAGCCGCAGCCGCCGTTCCGTCTTTATACAATCTGGTTCAGCGAACCTTGGGTGCCGAACGTCCTGTCAATAACTCCGAAGTAAAAGGGGCGTTATTGCCTCTTAAACAAACAGGGAAAATGTATCCCAAGTTGAAGGAAATTGGGATGAAATACGTGCTCAAGGTAAAGGCCGTTTCTGAGAGCTATGCCCTCTCCAGTCACTGTCCCAAGACGAGGGTTAACGACGGGTGTGTCTTTCCCCTCGCTCCAGTCCTGCGACCAGGGAATAAGTCCTTCACCCTGTGCCTGAAGATCCCTTCTTTGTCTCACTTCTCGGGGCAAATCCAGATTGTTGACCTGGCAATATGACATCATACGGGATTCCCTATCCTACTTTCCCATCTATCTAGTGGGAAGAACCCCGCATCATCGTTGTCATTAATAAGCCCTGGCGACCAGGTAATCTGGATCTCCAGCTGCCTACTCATATCAACTCAGATGCGTGCCTAGATCTTCCCCCGGCAATCTCCTTTCCTCATAAATATAGTCCGACATGTATATCAGGGAAAAGGGCATATTTTGGATTTAAGATATTCTTCGACCTGTCATCAGATGTAAGGGAGTGGGATGGGGCGGGACTCTCCTAAAGGAAGATTTCTATCTTCACATTAGATTTTTGTGAAGTTTGAAAGAAGGCGGTGGAAGCCTGGGGATGCATGATTTGAGGGAGAGATGGTGCAGTATCTGATCTGTTCAATCTGATACTGTACCATCTCTACCTCAAATTCTGCATCCCCAGGTGTTAACCGCCCCTATTTGAACTTCACCAAAAGTCCTTTCTTGATGATATGTAATCTTATATTAGAGGAATGCCCCTCCCTGACATCTGGTGTATCAACTTCAAAGTGGAGTTAGAGCCAGCTAGCCCTATACTCGTCGTATTTTTCAACTTCGTTCAGTAATGGTGAGTTGTTGAATACCAGGCTCCTCATAAATATTGCTAAGGTAGTACTTATAAGTCACCCTCAACCTTCCCGGTTGCACAAAGTTCCTTATCAAGCCTTGGTGCTTTGCTAGATGGGCCTCAGTGAGGGATCCACTCTTCACCACCCTTGTTTGGAGGATTTATTTGCTACACCAATATTAATGTATGCACAGGTGCTAGAAATCGGGGATCGTGGTACACGGACATGGGGACTATTGTAGCAGCAGTGGCGGGGCTCATCCTCGTATCCACATAGATTGCGGTACATGGTGGACCCAAGTAGCCATAGTGTCGGTGCTCTGATCTGAGTAGCTCTGGTGGCGCCATCCCTCACGAGGTGTCTTCTCAGGCTCTTCTGCCTCAGGCCTTAGTGCGTTATCAGGTCACACTGCCTGTGGCACAAGCATCAGGTTGCTTCTCAGCTCAGTTAGTTTAGCTATCTGGAGTTCTCCCTGAGACATCACTTGTTCTTTTACTGATTATGTTTGCACCATCTATTTCCTTTGCAGTGCAGTGAAATGGCCCTGTCTCCCTTCGAGGATTCCAAGGGCCTGTAATTTTCATACCTGTGCTTTTTGTCTGCCATGTATGCTCTCATGTCTCAGCCTGTGGTCCACTTTGTCAGTTTCGCAAAATTAGACCCATGTCAATTCTATGAAATAAATTAGTTGCACCTTAGTTAAGCCTCATGTGTTTAGTGTTAGTCTCGTGCTTATTTAGTTAAGATTTACAGATCCGATACTGTACCATCTCTCCTTCAAATTATGCATTCACCAGGCGGTAACTGCCTCCATGGAACTTAACAACAACTACTGGTGAAAAGTCTTCCCACCAGTTGACACTCTCCCCGTCCAGTCTCCCCCCTGACATCTAGCGGTGATATAGCGCCACCACATAGGTAACTCTTTGTATTTTTTCAACTTTGCATGGTCATGTTGAGTTGAGGAATACCCTGGGCTCTCTAGATATTGCTATCTTTTAGCTGTATTCAGATCGCCTCCAGCTTCCTGAGGGCACAAAACGCCTCATGAGGGAGTGCTTCCACTGGTGTGTTTCTCAGGGAGTTTTATGCTTCACTTTATGCGAGCATTTTGGAAGTTTATTTTACCCGGATTAGTACCTACACGGGCGCTAGCCCTCGGACTGTACCATGGACACATAGACAGGCATACCTATGTGGGCACTAGCCCTCCATTCTGCTAGCCACCGGTGGCTCTCCCCTCCGTTAGGGAGAGAGATTGCTTCCCGGTAGCGTTCCTCACTCAGGGCTTGTACGTTATGAAGGCACTCTCCCTGAGGTAGGATTGTTAGGTTTCTCCTTTGCAGCTTAGATAGCAATCAGTTAGTTAGTATTTGCATGTCTTGATTGAATTGTTGTATATACTGTACATTGAAATGACCATGTGCACCTGTGGGGAAGTGTTTCGTGGTTTTCATATTAGTACATGTATTGTGATGCTATTGCAATGTTTTTGTTTCCAGATTGCCATACTATTCATGTTTTGTGAGCTTTGTTATGTTATAAATGCGCTGCCCTTCTGGGTCGTATCCATTTTAGTTATTCTACCGAATTTAATTTGACCGGGTCAGTCGTTTTATTTTTTGAGGTTGCACGCTACACTTCCTTCTGTTAGTTGGTGGAATATGTCAATTGAACGCTGCAAGTTGAGGTTTTTGGAACCAGTTTTCATCCCCCCTTTTGCCTGTCTAGCTTTACCCTGTCTCATTGCAGTCTCGTTGGCCACTGTGTAGGTATACCCTCTGGGTGAACTTATTATTATCCTTGCTCGCTCACATATATAATGAGTTCCAGGGCATCCTGTGGACATTTTACCCAGGGTTGGGACTCTCATGCCCTTCGTGCCAATTGGCGTTCTTGTTACCCCCTAGAAGTTGACAAACCAGGGTCATATTGTGACATTTGTACAAACTGGACTGATAAGTAGTGGAACTGTTTCCCTTATAGGTGAACACTTAAGTCAAGGCGTTATGCCTCCTCAGGGAAATCAATCTCCCCTAAGGTATTGATTATGCCCCTCAAAGGTCCTTCCATCTCCTTGAAGTCATGTGCAGCCCCTCAGGAGAGAAGCTCAAAGAAGTCTCCTGAGGCAAAATCATCTTTATCAGCCCCTGCCTCAAGTGTTATCCTCAAGGAAAAATCATGTTGTGAGGAGAGGGCCCTATCTGTTACTCCTCTTTAATCGGGCCCCACATTTAGACCCTCTTTTGGCAGGAAGGCAAGACTAGGTAAGTCCAGGGCAGTGGGTCCGGTCCCTTCCATGGGTAAGACTCTTCCTGAGGGCCCAGTTCAATCTGCGGTTTTCTTCAGGTAGAGACCCTGCCCAGGGGACAGCTGGTTCTGGCTCTCGTCGGTTCAGTTTGCTCCCCAAGCCCAGGTCTGACTCTTTCCCATCTGGGGATGTCCTTATAGAGTCCAGCCCTGAGCAGGATCGGACTGAGGGGACCCTAGGTCCTCCAAGTACACTCTAGAGGGCAAGCTTTATAAACTAGTGATGTACACACCACTGAGGCCTCAGGGCCTCCTGGCCCCCTTTATGACCATGCCTGGTGCCCGAAGCGGCCTGCCTGGTGCCCGGTGCCTGGCAAAAAGTCCACTGCCCGGTGCCCAGAGCTCACTGCCTGGTGCCCAGTGCCAGGTGAGAAGACCCCTGCCCAGTGCCCAGGGCTCGTGGCCCGGTACCCGGTGAAGCCAGGGTCTTCCAGGTCCATACCATATGTCCCTGACGATAAGTGTGAGCCTTCCTCTATTTAGTTAAGAAAG
>JAUOBU010093315.1:0-55118 GCA_032360585.1 Nereis procera | reverse complement strand
GTCATATAGCTGTAGTAATAGTACATTTACACCTATAGTTACTCCTTATGGCTTGCAGGACATATCCACAAACAAAAGCTACTGTATAGGAAAAGATATTGAACTCACAGGAAACTTTGTCCCAATAGGCTATCCTGATACTGACATTGATAACTTTGGAGAAAATGCCTTTACTGTGGGCAAGGGAGAGAAATTTATCGGTACCCTAGATGGAGGAACAACATATAAAATAACAGGTCTGGATATAGATAAAAGCCAGGCAACCTATATAGGTCTCTTCGCCTATATTGGTAATGATGGAAAAGTAGAAAACCTGACTATAGAAAACCCAAGCGTGAAAGGAAGGGATGTTGTAGGAGTACTTGCTGGACACAATGCTGGAGAGATAGAGAATGTGGAGATAAACAAAACAGCAGGAACGCCCATGGCCTATGCCACTGCTGATAAAGTAGGAGGACTGGTAGGATGGAATGAAGGAACTATAACAAGCAGCTCTGCAACCGGAGATGTAAAAGCCGAGAAAAATCAAGTAGGCGGACTGGTGGGATGGAATAATAGGGGCGCTATAAAAGGCAGCAGTGCGGCTGGAGATGTGACTGGCCACAGTAATCAAGTAGGCGGACTGGTGGGAGATAATAAGGCTGGTAGTATAGAAAACAGCTCTGCGACCGGAAATGTGACAGGCACGAATAATAGAGTAGGCGGACTGGTGGGACAGAATACTAGTGGTAGTATAGGAAACAGCTATGCGACCGGAGCTGTGGGTGGCAACGATAAAGTAGGCGGACTGGTGGGAGAGAATAAAAATAGTGCTAGTATAGGAAACAGCTATGCGACCGGAAATGTGACAGGCACGGGTAATAGAGTAGGCGGACTGCTGGGAGAGAATAATGGAACTATAACAAACAGTTATTTTGATACCAAGAGAACAGAACAAGAAAATGGGGTTGGCATGTTGAGTAGCCCAGGCGATGTTACAGGATACAGCACTGATACTACCTCAGGAGCAGTGCAGAATACTAATTCCGAAAACATCACTATGGACGACTTTAGCGGCTGGCTTTTTGATGATAATACCTGGCAAATAGTTGATGGGGTATGGCCTGTATTTGCATGGCAACAAGAACCAATACTACCAGAACTAGCAAACGACTTTAGCGGACAAATAGCGATAAAAGTTCTTACAGACGGCACTTTAGAAGTAACTGACCCTAGTAACACATATACTGCAAGTTTTGAGAACGGCACCTTTAGTATAAAAGACGATACTTCCACCACAATTTTGGCGGTAATTATAATTAAGACTAGCATATTTGAATCAAGCACTTCCCTTATCAAGAATACCCTTCTCATAGATAACACAAGTGATTTAATTATAACCAAAACGACAATAGAGAAGAGCACTAATAGTGATAATAGCCAAGGTAACGCAAATATAGAGACAGAAACAAAAATAGAATATAATTTTAGCTCTGTTCCTGAAACTGAAACTACAACTACCGAAACTACAACTATTGTAAATCCAAGTACTCCAAATGAATATACGGCCATAACTACAACTGACGGAAGTGGAAGTGTAGAAACAAGTTATGACGGACAGTCATATAGCTGTAGTAATAGTACATTTACACCTATAGTTACTCCTTATGGCTTGCAGGACATATCCACAAACAAAAACTACTGCTTAAAAGAAGATATTGTACTCACAGCAGTCTTTGAGCCAATAGCCTCATTTACTGGTACCCTGGATGGAGAAGGAAAGACAATAAGAGGTCTAAATATAGATAAAACCGGGGTCGATAATATCGGTCTCTTTTCTACGATTGTTGGTAGTGGGCAAGTAAGCAACCTGACTATAGAAAACCCAAAGGTAAAAGGACGATCTTCTGTGGGAGCACTTGCTGGACAGAATGCTGGAAGTATAAATAATGTACAGATACAGATAGAAGGAACAACAACAACCGCAAAAGTAGAGGGAACTAATTCGTATACAGGCGGACTGGTGGGAGAGAATAATGGAACTATAGCAGACAGCTCTTCAACCGTAAATGTGGAGGGCGGCTTGTCGATAACAGGTGGACTGGTGGGAAAGAATAAAAGTAATACTGCTAGTATAACACGCAGCTATGCAACCGGAAGTGTGACTGGCACCGGTTCTCTAGGCGGACTGGTGGGACAGAATGAAGGAGACGCAAGCATAACAGACTGCTATGCAACCGGAAGTGTGAATGGCACGGGTAGTAAAGTAGGCGGACTGGTGGGACACCATATAACTGGAGCTAGTATAACACGCAGCTATGCAACCGGAGCTGTGTCCACTAGTTCCTCTGCAGTTGGCGGGTTTTTTGGAGACTATGGTTCTATTAAGGTAACATCAAACTATTTTGATACTAAACTGACAGGACAAAACAATGCGTATCCCGACGACACTAGGAGTAGCACAGACGTTGACATAGTAGGATACAGCACTAATACTAACTCGGGAACAGTGCAGAATAATGATACGCAGCCCGCAGACATCACTGAGAGCGACTTTAGCGGCTGGAATTTTTATAATGCTGCTACTAATCCTGATGGTACCTGGACGATGGAAGTTGGGCAGTGGCCTACGCTACGATGGCAAACTCCATAAATACAAATAAAAAGAGGGCAAGGCTTTATTTAAAGGCTTTGCCCTTTCTCCTTAATATATTGTGTGCCGAAGCACTTTTAATGGACGCACATTTAACTTCTTAAGCTCTGCTATCGCTAATTTATACCCTGTTTTATGCCCCCCATCTTACATAATGTAGAAATATTACACCTCTAAAAAGTTTACCTTCCTTTGCACTAGGAAGTTTGCTTACAACACACTATCATATTGGCATCATTATAGATAGACAGTTTATTTTTACCCGCCCAACTTTCTAACAAAATAAATACAGAAAAAACATAAACCCGTGTTTATAGATATGCAAAAGAAAAAAGCTATAAATAAATAGCTTTAGAATGAAATAAGGACGGGAAATACAATTGAAAACAATAATATTTGCTTTGATTGGAGTAATATTAATAGCGATTAAATTAATAGCGTGTTCTGAAGGGATAGAAACTACGATAAACACCCCCCCTACAGAAACTAATAACTCAAAAGTAACAATAACAGACGCTAGCGGAGACCCCACAAACATTGCTGGAAGTATAACTGTAACTGCTGGAAGTGATATTAATAACCTAACCGTAAGCCCAAGTAGTTTTAACGCTACTGCTACTTTTAGCGATAACACCCTAACGATAGAAATAACTACGCCTAGCATTATAACAGTAACTATAAAAGACATCGAAACTATAGATATAATAGAAGTGAATTCCACACTGACTATAGATGATAGCAGTGGAAATGTAATTATGACTAAAGCCGTAAATAACCCTGATGGAAGCCTAACTGAAACGGAAATTGATGCCAACGGAAATGAAACATTAGAAACAGTAACTGTAAATAATCCCGACGGAAGCGTAACAAAAACTATAACTGAACCAAACGGAGAAGTAACCGTAATCGAAAGCGTATCTAACCCCGATGGAACCACAACAGAAACTACAACTAATCCAAACGGAAGCATAGTACGCTCCATAATCGATGTTGATGAGCAAAAGTACAGTTGTACGGATACAACTTACATACCAATAATTACAGCCGATACATTCCAGAATATGGCACTCGACAAGAACTATTGTCCGGGGAAGGATATTGACTTGAGCAGCATTACAAACTTTGCCCCCATTGGCTCAAGTTCTAACCCCTTTACCGGAAATATAGACGGAAATAACAAAACAATAAGCGGACTAACTATAAATAATACCACTACAAATTACATAGGTCTTTTTGCCAAGATTGGAAGCGGAGGAACAGTCAAAAACCTCATAGTAGAAAACCCAATCGTAATAGGACAATCATATGTTGGAGCCCTTGCAGGACAAAACGACGGAACCATAGATAATGTGGAAATAAAAGGGGCAACAGAAGGAACGGAATATATGGTAAAAGGTACAGCCGGAATAACGGGTGGACTCGTTGGAAAAAATCAAGGAATTATAAAAAATAGCCATTCAGAGGGAAGAGTAGACGGTAAAGGTGGCTCCACAGGTGGACTTGCCGGACTTAACTTCAATGAAGACACAAACGATAAAGCAACTATTGAAAATAGTTATGCTCTAGGATATGTAAGTGGAGAACGCTGGACAGGTGGACTTGCCGGAGAAAATCAAGGCAACATAATAGATAGCTATGCAGGAGTGGAAACAGTTTCCACAAGCTACTCCATAGGTGGACTGATCGGAAGAAACGGAAATGATACAGATATTCAAGGAGCTGCAGCTAGCATAACAAAAAGCTACGCCACCGGCAATGTACAAGCAACATCACATAATTGGATTGGCGGGCTTGTTGGATCCAATTATGCTACAATAACAAATAGCCATTCAGAAGGAGAAGTTAGCGGAGGATCAGCCATAGGGGGACTGGCTGGATGGAACGGAACAAAAAATACTACAGCCAAAGCCACGATAGAGAATAGCTACTCAACTGGAAAAGTAACAAAAACAGGCTCAGATAGTGGCGGACTCCTCGGCTCAAACGGAGGAGGTAGCGGCTATTCAGCGGGGACTATAACAAATAGCTATTTTGATACCCACAGCACAGAACAAACAAATGGCATTGGGTACAATAAAGATAGCTCTCAAACAGCCACAGGATACAGTAGTGCCTCAGGAACAGTCCAGAATGATGTGCCCGCAGACATCACTCAAAGCGACTTTGACAGCTGGGACTTTGATAGTATTTGGGAGATGACTACTGGAGAGTGGCCTACACTAGAATGGCAAACAGCTCCATAAATACAAAAAAAAGGGCAAGCCTTTATTTAAACCCCTTGGCCTTTCTCATAAAACACTTTTAATGGACAGAAAACTGGCTTCTTAAGGACACTGTTTATTGTTTTCCTAAAACAGTTTGCTTACCACACAAGAAACTTCCAATCTAAAGGTCAGATTAAGCGTAAAAGTCTAGGCTTTAACTCCTCATTATTAGAACTATATAGGCACTTTAAACCAATACTTTTTTTATAAAAATGCTACTTTTATTTGATAAGTATAGTGTAATGTGATACAATATTCTTATATTGATAATCAATGAAATACCTTTATAATCAATGAAATACCTTAATGGCTGACAAATAAGGAGTAAAAGAAAATGAAAAAAGTAATATTTATAATACTTACAATGTTTATCGCGTTTGCTGTAACAAACTGTTCGGAAGATGTAACAGGAGTAGCAACAGGACCAGGAGGAGAGACAACAGGACAAGGAGGAGAAGCTGACCGTGGTATAACATTAAGTATAAGTGGTACACTGAACAACAGTATAACTGTAACCGCTGACAGTAACGGAAATCTCGCTGTAGATAATGGAACCGCAGTATTTGAGTATGAGGCTAGCTTAACCCTCGCTGAGATATATACTGCAAGCATTACTACTAATGCAATAACCCTAACAGAACCCGATGGCACAGATATAAGTACTCCCTACTATGTTGCAAGCTTTGATACCACTGTCAATACTGTAACCCTTACTGATACTGCGCCTGCTACAACCTATAAGATAGATTTTGCTGATAATATCTTAACTGTAACTGATCCCAATGGTACTAACACGATAACTGGATATATTACAGAGTTCAATAATAATACTTTGACTTTAACCAATCCCAGCACAAACTATATTGTAAATGTCGATAATAATAATGCTCTAACCATAACTGAATCTAATAACACTGTAATAACTAATCTTTATGTTACAAGCTTTGATGCCACGACCAATGCTGTAACTCTTACTAATACTGAACCCAATCCAGTCGTCTATACTCCAAGCGTTACTGGTAATACCTTAACTGTAACTGATCCCAATGGTACTAACACGATAACTGGATATATTGATAGCCTGCTAAATGATATACCAGGTATTTTAACCGTAAAAGTTGGAGATGTAACCATAACTATATCTGATAGTGATAATGATATAATTGAAACAGGTACTACTACCCTGATTATAAGCGATCTTTATGAACAATACACACTAACTAAAACCCCAAACAGCGGAACTGAAACTGTAACCGTAATCGACCCCGATAATGGTATAAATTATGAGTGTGGAGGAGAAACAACTTATACTCCAATCATCACAGGTGAGTTCTTGCAAAATATAGAACCAAACAAAAGCTACTGCCTAAAAAAAGATATTACACTCACGGAAAGCTTTGAGCCAATAGGCTATCCTGATGATAATAAAGTTCATTCTAGTTTAGACGATTTTAATAATCTTGGAGGAGAGGAATTTACTGGTAAACTGGATGGAGAAGACAATAAAATAACAGGTCTAAATATAAATAAAAACGAGGCAAACTATATAGGTCTCTTTGCTGTTATTGGTGACACTGGGAAAGTAGAAAACCTGACTATAGAAAATCCAAGCGTAAAAGGAGAACGCTCTGTAGGAGTACTTGCTGGACACAATTCTGGCACTATAGAGAATGTGAAGATAAACGGAGCAGGAAAACTCATTGTAGATGGAGCGGGGCAATTATGGAACGACTTTGCAGGTGGACTGGTGGGAAGTAATAATGGAACTATAGAAAACAGCCATTCGACTGGAACTGTGGCTGGCAGGGATAAAGTAGGCGGACTTGTGGGACAGAATAATTCTGGAGGAAAAATAAATCATAGCTATGCAACTGGAAATGTTGAGGGCAAAAACAATGTAAGCGGACTTGTCGGAGGTAATTATGGAACTATAACAGACAGCTATGCAACTGGAAATGTTGAGGGCGAAGCCAATGTAAGCGGACTTGTGGGATGGAATGCTTCTGGAGGAAAAATAAAGCATAGCTATGCCACTGGAAATGTAATAGGCACTACTCAAGCAGGCGGACTGGTGGGAGAGAATAATGGAACTATAGAAAACAGCTATTTTGATATTACCGAGACAAAACAAACAGATGGGGTTAGCGTAGGTAACAAAAGCGGTGTTGCAGGGTACAGTACTGCTTTGGGAGTAGTGCTGAATAGTGTAGCCATCGTTCAGGGCGACTTTATCAACTGGGATTTTCCTGATACCTGGCAGATGAATAATGGTCAGTGGCCTGTATTTGCATGGCAGACACTACCACCGCCACCACAAACACAAGCATTTATCGGAAGTATAATGATATCAGTTGATACAAGCGGCAATTTAGCAGTAACCAAAGCATATAGTAACGGTGCAAATGTAGCTAATTTTAACTCATATACTGCAAATTTTGATGCCGGAACCAACACCCTGAGCATAGAAGAAGATGGTTCCGAAATCATGAATATATCTGATAATGATATAATTGAAACAGGTACTACTACCCTGCTTATAAGTAATCTTTATGGACAATACACACTAACTAAAACCGTAAGCGGGACTGAAACTCTAACCACATTCGACCCCGAGGATAATAATACAAAATATACTTGCACAGATATAGGCTACACTCCTATCATCACGGGTGAGTTCTTGCGAAACATAGAACTAGACAAAAGCTACTGCATAGGAAAAAATATCGCTCTAGATGGTAGCAAAAACTTTGAGCCACTTGGATATCCTCTTACTAATGTTATCTACTATAATTACAACACCGATACTACTCGCTTTGATAATCTTAATGGAAAGGAGTTTACCGGTACTCTTGATGGAAAAAGGAATACAATAACAGGTCTGAATATAAATAAAGGCGGGGCAAACTATATAGGTCTCTTTGCTATTATTGGTGACACTGGAAAAGTAGAAAACCTGACTATAAAAGACCCATATGTGAAAGGAGAACTGGCTGTAGGAGTACTTGCTGGACACAATAAGGGAGGGATAAATAATGTGCAGATAAACGGAGCAGAAACAAATGGAGAAGACAATGATATAGGCGGACTTGTGGGATATAATGCCAACATTATAACAAACAGCCATTCGACCGGAGTTGTGACTGGCAATAATCAAGTGGGCGGACTTGTGGGGAATAATAGTGGAACTATAACAAGCAGCTCTGCAAACATGTTTATCATTGCCGCTGCTAAAGTAGGTGGACTTGTGGGATATAATAGTGGAACTATAGGAAACAGCCATTCGACCGGAAATATGAAGGGCGAATATGGAGTGGGCGGACTGGTAGGAGGTAATGGCAGTGGAGGATCTATTAGTAGTAGCTATTCGGAGGCAACTGCTAATGGGACAGGGAACGGTATAGGTGGACTCGTGGGAAATACTTACTGTGGTACTATAGGTGACAACTATGCTACCGGAAGTGTGACTGGCAACGATAAAGCAGGCTCCTTTGTTGGAACAGCTTCAACATATTCCTGCCAGGGTATTGTTATAAAAAACAACTATGCAACTGGAAAAGTAACAAGAACAGGAACAGGAACAAGTATAGGTGGATTCCTTGGACATTTTGAAGATTATAATGAGAATGCAACCATTACCATAGAAAATAACTATTTTGATGCTCATACGACAGACCAGAGTGCTGGGTTAGGAGGAAGCAGTCCTAATGCTGCTAGACTAAGCCCATTAGCTATAACAATAACAGGATACAGTAGTCTCTCAGGAGGAGCAGTGCAGAATAATGATACGACGCCCGCAGACATCACTCAGAGTGACTTTGATGGAAGTGATCCAGCTTCTACTGACGACGATTGGGATTTTACTGCTATCTGGACGATGGTTGATGGACGATGGCCTACGCTACAATGGCAAACAGCTCCATAAATACAAATAAAAAGAGGGCAAGGCTTTATTTAAACGCCTTGCCCTCTCTCTCATAAACGACTTTTAATGGACGGAAAACTGACTTCTTAACGGGAGGACGGTATGGCTCTTGCCACCTTAAAAAGAATATATATTGTGGCGAGCCACACTTTGAAATAGGCATCTAGCGTTTAACTTCCTAAGGACACTGTTTATGTTTTCTATAGGGTTTTAGACCTTATTTCTCTTAGTTTTTTGTTTGCACGGACGGTTGTTCAATTGCCCGAAGCCTCATAAACAGGTACGCTGACCCTCTTAAAATCCTTACTCGGCTTGTAATGATCCGAGTATATCTTCCTGTAAACATCTATATTAGATATTACATTACGCAAAAGAACCTTGCTACCCTCATCTAAATCACCTTTAACCTCACCAGAATATATATCTATAATAACTCTGCTACTATCCTTGTTTACAAAAAGCTCTCCATTAGACTTTATTACCGTCGTGAAACCATCATCGGCAACTGAAGAGGCCTCCAACCCACTCATAGATTTAGATGAAGCAGAACTAGATGGACTGCTAACAGGACTAAACTTTGAATAAACTTCAAAGCCAACATATATTATAAAAACTAAAGAAGAACCAACAAGGGCGTAAGCCAATTGACCCGTACGCCTCTCAAAAAATGAAAGTATACTAGAAATAAAACCACCCCTAGCTTTATCCTTGTTTCTATCTGTGGCTAACTTCTCCCTCAGCTTAAAATCAAAATCAGGAGACAACTCTACAAGCTTCTCCGCAGAGGATACCCCAGATAACAAACCCTTTATACCCTTTAGCTCCTCGTACTTCTCCTTCCAAAAAGAATCTGTTTCAATCTTCCTTATAACAAAAGCTGACCTAGCAGGAGAAAGCTCCCCGTCTAAAACTGACGATATAAGCCTAACTATCCTTTCCTCTCTCATTTAATTCTCCCTAAAAGTTCTTACTATAAATGTGGCAATGTACTTTGTGGCAAACCACTTTAATAAACTATATGCTGTGGCGAACCACTTTAAATCTAGTGTTTAACTTCCTAATTAATATTATTCCTAATTTCCACACCTTTCATCCCCTACTCTTCTTGATGTGAAAGCATTCCTTCTTTAAGAAGAAGCTAACTTTCTTCCCCCTTAAGAAGTTCATTTACATCTCACTAATAAATACAAAAGCTATACACGAAGAAAACTCGAAAGCCTCTGCTTGAGCCTTATCCTACCCCTGCTCAAACGAGACTGTACCGTACCTATAGATATACCAAGAACATCTGCCGCTTCCTTATAAGATAAACCTTCCATATCACAGAGAAGTATAACATCTTTATACCTATCGGAAAGATTGGCTATCTCATTATTTACCAAATTCTCAAGCTCTTGCCTCTCATATATCTTATCTGGAGTATTGGACTCCTCCAAACTGTACTTAAATATACCTTCTTCAAAATTATTTTGCAAGTCAGTCTTGCGTCTATTAACATTGCGAACCTCGTTGAAAGATAAGTTAAGTGCTATCCTATAGATAAAAGTAGAAAACTTAGCCTTTATCTTATAACGAAACCTACTCCTATACACCCTTATAAAAACTTCCTGAGCTATCTCTTCGCTACGCTCACGATGCCTTATATATCTATAGATATAATTAAAAAGCTTAAGCTTATATCTACGAACAAGCTCCTCAAACGCTGCCTCATTACCCTTCTGCAAAGAAAGCATCAGAATCTCATCGTTCTCTTCTTGTAGATTGTAATTCAATTGTTACCTCTATACAATTAATAAACACCCATTCACGAAGAATGTTTATAATTTGTGGCAAAGCACCTTAATAAAATATATATTTACTTCTTAAGTACACTATTTATTGTTTTCTATAAGGTTTTAGACCTTATTTCTCTTAGTTTGAGGGCATTTCCTATTTAGGAAGTTAATTTTCTTTTTCCTTAAGAAGTTTTTTTTTTTTAACATCTTTACGAGAGCAATTTGACTGGAAAGAAAACTAAAAACATCCACTAAAGAAATAAACCCTCATTTACAAGAAATGATTTTAAAAAAAGATAAAAAAAAGATGTGACTTCCCTCTTTTTAAGGAGTACGGATTTAACTTTTTACTTATCTTTTACCTTATTGCTTTCTATAAGGTTTTAAGCCTTATTCTGTGGCGAACCACTTTAAATCTAGTGTTTAACTTCTTAAGTAATATTATTTATAGTTTCTGCGAGATTTCGTGTCCCATTCTTCTTACTTTGAGGCTATTTTCTCTTTAAGAAGCCAATTTTCTTTCTCCTTAAGAAGTTTATTTACATCATTCTTCTTTAATTTGAAGGCATTTCCTCTTTAAAAGAAGCTTTTTTACTCTAAAAAGCCTATTAAGAAATATATTAGATAGTTTTGTTGAATAAATATATAAGAAAATATTATTATTGAAGCTATGAGTAGTACTTTTGGACAGACATTTAAGATAAGCTCCTGGGGAGAATCACATGGAGAAGCCATCGGAGTAATTGTGGACGGTTGTATCCCCAACCTGGAACTAAACGAAGAAGATATACAAATAGAACTAGATAAAAGAAAACCCGGACAAAGCGATATAACAACAAGAAGAAATGAAAGCGACAAAGTTAAAATATTATCCGGTACATTTGAAGGGAAAACCACAGGCACTCCCATCTCAATGATGGTATACAATAAAGACCAAAGAGGAGCTTCATACGAAAACATATCCTCAGTATATAGGCCGGGACACGCAGATTACACTTATGACGCTAAATACAAAGTTAGGGACTATAGAGGAGGAGGCAGATCGTCGGGAAGAGAGACTATAGCAAGAGTAGCTGCGGGTGCAATAGCAAAGAAAATACTACGAAAACATAATATCCATATACACGCATACACCAAAGCTATTGGAAATATAAGCATACAAAACATAGACCTAAATCACATAGAGCAAAATCCAGTAAGATCACCAGACCCGGACACTAGTAAAGAAATGGAAAATCTTATACTAAATGTAAAAAAAGAACAAAGCTCTATCGGGGGAATAGCTGAAGTTATTGCCACCGGAGTGCCACCGGGACTTGGAGAACCTATATTTGACAAACTAGACGCCGACATAGCCAAGGCACTTATGAGCATAGGAGCTGTGAAGGGAGTAGAGATAGGAGACGGGTTCAAACTCTCTACAATGAGAGGTGAAGAAGCTAATGACGAGTTCTTCTACAACAATAAATCCATACAAACAAAAACTAACCACTCAGGAGGAATACTCGGGGGAATATCGAACGGAATGCCTATAGTCGCAAGAGCCGCCATAAAACCCACCGCATCTATCGCTAAAGAACAATATACTGTAGACAAAAATAATAAGGAAACTAAGATTAAGATTAGAGGAAGGCATGACCCCTGCATAGTCCCACGCATCATACCCGTAATAGAAAACATGATTGCATTGGTTATATGCGACCACTTTTTAAGGCAGAAAACACTACTTTAAAATAAATACTGGTCATTATGACACTAAATACTACGCACTTCCCCCCAAGCGATCCATTTTAGCCCACAATGATACTCTATTTACACAGCAAGACCGCCAACAAGGAGATAAGAAAGAAGATTTTATAGTTTTTCCTATAAAAATAAAATAACTCCGTAAGCGATCATATATAATATAAAACTCAATATAGACAAGAATAATTCCCTCTTTTATAGAAAAATATATAATCTATTTACGATAATATGTGTTCAATTTAGAGAAGTGGTATGTATCTTGCTATACTTACTAGCAAGTAATTTACTCCAAAGGGAAAATAATGAAAAAGAAAATAAGTACACGAAGAAAAGCCAGTAAAAACGCTTCGTACAAGTATGTATATACAAACTCTCTAAAAGCGTATATAAATGAAATAGATAAGATTAAAATCTTAACAAAAGAAGAAGAAGATAAGCTTGCAAGAGCTATGGACAAAGGTAGTATGGATGCAAGAAATACCTTGGTCGCATCAAACCTTCGTTTTGTTGTAAGCATTGCAAAGCAGTATATAAATAAAGGTGTACCCTTTTTAGACCTTATAAATGAAGGAAATATGGGGCTAATACTTGCGTGCGACAAGTTTAACTACAGAAGAGGATACAGATTTATTTCATACGCAATATGGTGGATACGACAATACATCGCAAAAGCATTCGCTGAACAAGTAGGACTAATTAGATTGCCTATGAATAGAGCTTTGCAACACTTCAAAATCAAGTCTCTTATCAACGAAAGCGAGACAAACAATAATAAACTTTCAAACCTTGATATTGCAAATAGACTAGATATGAAAGAAGGTGAAGTAGACACCATCATAAGAGCAACAAGAAAATATGTTTCACTTGACACACCCATAAATAATGATAAAAGCGATAAGAAAACCATATATCTTGAAGATGTACTACTCGATACAAAAACAAAATTGCCTGAAGAAGAGATGCTTGAAAAGCAATTGAAGGAAACCATATCATCTACACTAAACACTCTATCAGATAAAGAAAGAATTATCATACACTATAGATTCGGCTTAAACGGTATGGAAGAACTTTCTCTTAGCGAAATAGGCAAAAAGTTTAATGTAACTAAAGAAAGAATAAGGCAAATAGAAAAGAGAGCTATTAAAAAGCTACGAAAACCCCTTAGTAATAAAAAATTAAGGGCTTTTATTGCCGCTTAAATCCTTAAGATAGTGCAAACAAACTTCTTAAAGGGAAAATACCCTCGAACTAAGAATAATAGTGCATAAAATGGCGTGGAAATTAGCAATGATATTGCTTAAGAAGACCGCATCTAAGTCTATTAAAGTGGTTCGCCACATATATTACTCAGGGGACTTGTTGAAGAGGACTCTGTAGTCTATGGAAAAGTCACAAAAAGAAAAATTAAAATGTATACAAAAAAAGAACTTCTATACGAAGGAAAAGCAAAAAAGCTATTTAATACCGAAAACGAAGATTATGTTATAGTACGCTTTAAAGATAGTTTAACAGCGTTCAATAACAAAAAGAAGGAAGAACTCAAAGGCAAGGGCCTTATCAACAACCAGACATCAAATATTTTATTCCCTTACCTCGAAAGTAAAGGGATAAAATGCCACCTGGTGGAAGTAATAAACGAAAGAGAAGTATTAGCGAAAAAAGTAAAGCTTATTCCTCTTGAAGTGGTAGCAAGAAATATAGTAGCCGGAAGCCTGTCAAAAAGGTTAGGGCTTGAAACAGGAACAAAACTAAAAGAACCCATAGTCGAATTCTATTACAAAGACGACGATCTCGGGGACCCCATTCTAACACAAGATCATATAAAAATACTGGATATCGCTGACGAAAAGACAATAGCAACTCTAAGAAAACTCGCTCTGGAAATTAATAATCATCTGCTAAGCCTATTCTCCTCCATTGGACTAACCCTGGTTGACATTAAGTTTGAGTTCGGGTACTTTCATAACGAAATCATACTCTGCGATGAAATATCTCCCGATACAAGCAGACTATGGGAAAGTAAAACAATGAAAATACTCGACAAAGACCGATTTAGAAAGAAAATGGGTAATGTATTTGATGCTTACCAAGAGGTACTTACAAGGCTACAGAAGCTGGGACAAAAATAATTATAAAGAAAATGTAAAGAAACTTCTTAAGAAAATATATGTTTTATTAAAGTGGTGAGCCACAAGAAAACTATGTTCAAAGCCAAAATATACATATCTTTAAAAGAAAGCATACTTGACCCACAAGGGAAAGCGTTACTGGAAGCATTACATACGCTTGACTTCTTTGATGTGTCTAAAGCCCAAATAGGTAAGTTTATTACACTTGATATAAAAGAAAAAAACAAAGAGGATGCTGAACACTCTGTTAAAGAAATGTGTAATAAACTTTTATACAACCCCGTTATTGAGAACTATACTTATGAACTTATCGAAGTAAATAAGGTTCACTGATATGAATTATGGCATAGTTGTACTCCCCGGTTCAAACTGCGACTTAGACACGATGTATGCCATAAACTCCATAGAAGAAAATAGCAAAGCTGAGTTTATCTGGCATAAACAAAAAAAATTACATAACAATATAGACTGTATTATTATACCCGGCGGTTTTTCCTATGGGGACTATTTAAGAGCTGGAAGTATAGCTAGATTTGCACCGATTATGAAAGCCATTAAGACATTTGCTGAAGACGGTGGCATTCTACTTGGTATATGCAACGGCTTTCAAATACTACTTGAACTAGGGCTACTCCCAGGGGCTATGATACGAAACAAGCATACACGGTTTATCTGCCAACATGTCTCCATCAAGACAATTAACAATAACACCCCTTTTACAAATGAGTTAGAAGCGAATGAAGTTATAAAACTACCTATAGCACATATGCAAGGTAATTACTTTTGCAAAAAAGATACATATAGAGAACTTGAAGAAAATAGCCAAATCATCTTTAAATACTCTAATCACAGGGGTGAAACTAACGAAAAAGCCAATGTAAACGGTTCGATGAGCTCCATTGCCGGAATAAGCAATAGAAACAAAAATATACTAGGGCTAATGCCGCACCCAGAGAGAGCTACAGAAAGCATACTAGGAACAACAGACGGAATAAAGCTGTTTAAATCCATAAGAAATACAATATATTCAAATAAAACAACATAAAGATATTGTACAAGAGTGAAAAGCCACTATTAATGTGCTGGCAAACCACTTTAATAAAATATATATTCACTTCTTAGGGATACTGTTTCTCATTTTCTATAAGGTTTTACACCTTATTATTCTTAATGAGAGCGTATTTTACCCTTTAAGAAGTTAACTTTCTTTGTTCCTAGGAAATTTGTTTACAGTATATTCACAAATCTCTCTTCCTAAGTATATCTTGTGGCAAAATACTTTAAACAGACTTAGATGCGGGCTTCTCAAAGGTAAAATACCTTTCTATTAAGAACAATAAGGCACAAAACAGTATGGAAAAGATGACAAGAGAAATTATAGAAAATCATAACCTATCAAAAGAGGAATATGATAAAATAAAAAACATCCTAGGAAGAGAACCAAACATTACAGAGCTCGGTATGTATTCGGTTCTATGGAGCGAGCATTGCTCATATAAAAGCTCAAAACCCCTACTGAAAACACTACCAACCACTGGTGAGAAGATAATACAAGGACCCGGTGAAAACGCAGGAATAATAAATATTGGAGACGACCTCGCAGTAGTAATGAAGGTTGAATCCCACAATCACCCGAGTGCCATAGAGCCATATCAAGGTGCCGCAACAGGTATTGGTGGCATTATAAGAGATATTATAACGATGGGGGCAAGGCCAATTGCCCTTTTAAACTCACTTAGATTTGGACAGCTTGAAAAAGGGAAGAATAGACATCTATTTACTAAAGTAGTTGAAGGAATTGCCGGCTACGGGAATTGTGTGGGTATACCAACTACTGCAGGAGAAATATATTTTGACGACTGCTATGAAGGAAACCCACTCGTCAATGTTATGTGCGTTGGCATAGTTAAAACAAACGGCATCGTAAATGCAATTGCAAAAGGACAAAGAAACTCCGTCATATATGCAGGAGCACCTACCGGAAAAGACGGAGTTAAAGGAGCTTCATTCGCTTCAAAAGAACTACACGACAAAAGTGAAGAGGATTTACCATCCGTACAGGTTGGCGATCCGTTTATGGGAAAACTACTAATAGAAGCTTGTATGGAAATAGCCCCAAAAGACTATCTGATCGCTATGCAGGATATGGGAGCCGCAGGACTAACAAGCTCATCCGCTGAAATGGCTTCCCGTGGAAATATAGGGATGATAATTGACCTCGACAAAGTCCCAAAAAGAGAGAGAAACCTATCTCCATACGAAATTATGCTATCCGAGTCGCAGGAAAGAATGCTTGTTGTCGTCCAAAGGGGATTTGAAAATAAAGCCATTAGTATATTCAAAAAATGGGGACTAAGCGCAAGCAAAATAGGAGAACTAGTACCTGACGAATTCCTTACAGTGAAAGAGAAAGGCAAAATCGTTGCCAGAGTGCCTGCAGAATCACTATCCAATCCACCCATAAGCCAACTAAATGCTGAAAAACCAAAGTACATCAAAAAACTGGAAACCAATCAGAACAATGAACTGTACGCCAAACTAAGCAACAAAGAAAACTATAACAAAAGCCTAGAGCAAATACTCGCCTCCCCCAATATAGCAAGCAAAAAAGCCGTATACCAACAATATGACCACACAATAGGAACAAATACTGCCGTTTTACCAGGGAAGGCAGATGCATCCATTATACGAATAAAAGACACTAAGAAAGCTATAGCACTAAGCATAGATGGAAATAGTCGATATTGCTACATAGACCCCTTTGTAGGCGGACAAATAACCGTCTGTGAAGCCACAAGAAATATAGTTTGTACGGGGGCAAAACCACTTGCCATCACCGACGGACTTAACTTTGGAAACCCAAATGACCCAGAAGTCTTTTGGACATTTACCAAAGCTATTGAAGGTATCAAAAAAGCCTGTAGGGAACTTAACACCCCCATTGTAAGCGGTAATGTTAGCCTATATAACGAAAAAGAAGGACAGGCTATATACCCAAGCCCCATAATTGGCGTAATGGGAATTATATCCGACATTGATAAAATAATAACAAGAGCGTTTAAAAACGATAAAGATATTATTATCCTCCTCGGAGACAACCTGGATGAACTAGACGCTAGCGAATATCTAAATGTAATACATAAATCTATAGGTATAAAATCACCTATAATAAATATTAATCTCGAGAAACTAATACAAAAAACATGCCTCTCATTAATAAATAAAAAGCTAATAAAATCTGCCCACGACATATCTGAAGGAGGACTCGCCGTAGCCATAACAGAGTCTTGCATAGATAATAATCTTGGAGCAAACATATCATTTACAAATACAGGAATATCAACACAAGGACTGCTATTCGGTGAATCGCAATCAAGAATAATTATATCCATTTCACCTGATAATCTATATTCCGTTACCAGCTATCTCGAATATAATAATATACCATATCATAAAATAGGTACCGTAACAAGTAAAAAAAGACTTACCATAAATAAATATATAGATATGGATATTGCTATTCTAAGAAAAGCTATGGAAGAAAGCCTCGTAATGTGAACAAAGCAGAATAATTATAAGAAAACTGCTTAGAGAATAGGAAAACTAACTTCTTAGGAAGAAAAACATCTAGATTTAAAGGAATAATGTACAATATTGAATAGAAACTAGCGATAGATATGTTTAAAAAGTTAAATGTATTTATTAAAAGTGGTGAACCTCAGAATAACTACAAAATAAGGTGAGAAAAACCGTGGAAGACAAGTTTAATGATGAATGTGGCGTCTTTGGTGTGTACTCAAAAGAAATAGATATTGCACAAACAATGTTCCTGGGACTCTATGCACTGCAACACAGAGGACAGGAAAGCGCAGGCATAGTATCCTCTGACGAAAATAACTTTTACGATCACAAACATATGGGACTTGTTCACCAAAGCTTTAATGAAAAAACACTGCAGAAACTAAAAGGACACCTCGCCATCGGACATGTTAGATATTCAACTTATGGCGTATCAAAAATAGAAAATGCACAACCCATAATTGTACAATACAAAAATGGAAATATAGCAATAGCACATAACGGAACTATCGTAAACGCCAATACCATCAAAAAAGAACTCGAACAAAAAGGATCAATCTTCCAATCATCCGTAGACTCCGAAGTAATTGTACATCTAATCGCACGCTCAGAAAAAGATAACCTCATAGATACCCTAAAAGAAGCCTTCCAAAAAATAAAAGGGGCATACTCTATCGCAGTTATGACAAATAACCAAATAATAGGGATTAGAGACCCTTATGGATTTAGACCTCTATGTATTGGAAAAATAGGAAACTCATATTGTATCGCTTCTGAAAGCTGCGCACTCGAACAAATAGGTGCAGAGTATTTAAGAGAAGTTAAACCAAACGAAATGGTAGTCATAGATAATAAGGGACTATCATCATACATTTTAGGCAAACCACAAAAACACGCTATGTGTATCTTCGAACTTATATACCTAGCAAGACCTGATAGCGTCGTCTTTGAGGAAAGCGTCTACCTAACACGAAAAGCACTCGGAAAAGCACTTGGAAAAGAACACCCCATAGATGTAGATGTAATTATACCCGTCCCAGACTCAGGAATACCATCCGCCATCGGATACTCCGAAGAAACAAATATTCCATACGAAATGGGACTGCTAAGAAATCACTATGTCGGAAGAACATTTATACAACCAAAAAATAGCTCCAGAAATACAAAAGTCCGTATAAAACTAAGCCCCGTAGCAGAAGTTATAAAAAATAGAAAAGTCGCCATAATAGACGACTCAATTGTAAGGGGTACTACTTGTAAAGAAATTGTCAAAATGATAAAACTAGCTGGTGCAAAAGAAATACACATACTCGTAACATCTCCAACAATCAATCACCCCTGCTACTACGGAATCGATACCCCAAACAAAGAAGAACTTATTGCACCAAAACTTAAAGAAGATTATAACGCAATAGCAAAACATATAGGCGCCGATAGCGTATACTACCTGGGTATGGAAAACCTTACTAAAGTTACACTAAACAAAAAAAACCAATATTGTAAAGCATGCTTCAATGGGAAATATCCCGTAGAACCAACAGACTTTTTATAATAAAAAAAATGTAATAAAACTTCTTAAGCAATATTATTAGCGATATTATTGCTAATTTATACTCCGTTTTATGCCCTATTCTTCTTAATCTAAAAGTATTTTTCCTTTAAGGAGTCAATTTTCCTTTTCCTTAAGAAGTTTCTCTACAAGTATAACTAGCTCACAAAACAAGAGAATAAAATAAAATATAAGCTTCTCATTCGTAAAGAATGATCTTATATTTTAATAGCCCTAGGGATTGTGTAGAAAGTTACTTTTAATGTACATATGGTGTGATGGAACACTTAAAATATATGTTTCCCTTTCTTGAGAACGCTGTTCGTTGTTTTCTATGAGGTTTGCTGCCTTATCCTATCGCGAACCACTTCAATAAAGTGTAGGTCTGCTATAAAGAAAATGTATGGAAAATATAAAGCACATAAACCAAGAGGATAAAGTAATAATTACAGAAAATAATAGACAAGAAATTATCCCTTCCATAGCCGTCAATATGGAACATAAAGTTATACTCTCAGATAGACAAAAAGAACTACTACTCGAAGATAGACAGTCCATTATCAAAGAATCACTACTATCTATTCAAAATAACTTCCTCAAAATAGGAAAAGCACTCGGAGAAATAAGAAAGTTTAAACTATATAAAGTAGACCCTCTATACAATACATGGTCTTCCTTTATCAAAAATAGATTGGCAACCAAACTACACCAATCAACCATAACCGACTATATTGCGATCGTTAAAATGCAAGCCGAAAATAACGACTTTATGACAGAAAAAGATATTATCAGCATAGGTTATAAAAAAGCAAAACTAATAAAAAGTAAACTCGCACTAGTCGAAAAAGAAAAAAACCTCCATACGAAAGAAAAACTTGCACACATAATAAAAACTTTCTACCTGCAGAGCTTTAAAGAACTCAAAGATATACCGTATACCACATATACAAAAGCTCTGGAAGATAGACTAAAACCAATTAAGACAATAGAAACTAAAAGTAAAGCCATCATAAAAGAAGAAAATGAATTATACACCCTAAGACTAGACAAAAAAAGTAAGAAAATAACATTTACTCTAAATAAAACTAATAACAATAACAAAGCTAATATAGAACAAATATTTTCTATAATATCATCTACTATAAATGAAAATCTATAAGCTGTGGCGAACCTCTTTAAATAAAGATATACTTCTTCTTAAGTAATATTATTACTAATTTCCACGCCGTTTTATGCCTTATTCTTCTTGGTGTGAAGGTGTTTTCCCTTAAAAGGTTTGTTTATAATAAGTCCCCGTAAACGGCGTAGTTAACATTTTATGATGAACGACTTCTAGTGTGGAGAGCCACTCCTAGTAAGTGTGTCATTTGCTCGCTTCTTTACGGTTTTGTATCTTATTATGTGACAAACCGCTTTAAATAGACTTGGGCTTAACTTCTTAATTGTAATACTTGCTATTTCCTACGAGGTTTTATGTATTATAATTAGTATGAAGATACTTTTCCTTTAAGAAGTTCGTTTACAAAATATAAAGCCTTTTTTCATAAAACTATACCGAGCAAAGCTATAAATGAAAAGCTCCTCAATACTAATAGTCTGCAAATATTCAAAAATAGAATACGACAAAAGAAAATATAAAATAGATAGACTCATAAGTCTTATACGAAAATACAAAAATGAAGGCATTTTATACAAAACTATCGTGGATAGCCACAAAGAACAAAGAGAATGTATATCTATGGTTGCCTCCCTACTACCAGACGCAAAACTTATATACACAGACTCTTTAAAAGAAAAACTAAGCGAAAACAAAGAACTCATTATCTCAGTAGGGGGTGATGAACATTTTAAGTATGTTATACATAACTCACCACACAATAAGAGATTCTTAAGCATAAGATCAGACAATCTGAAAAGTGAAGGAGCACTCTCCTCCTGCAACAAACTTAATCTGAAAACTATGGTGAAACAAATAAAAAATAATAGCTACAAACTAGAAGAATGGGTAAGATTAAGACCAACCCTAAACGAAAAAACTATTGGATACGCGGTCGACACAATATTCATAGGATGCAAAAATGCAACACGAATGTCTAGATATATTGTAAAATATAATGGACAAAAAGAAGAACAAAAATCAAGCGGTATGCTAATTGTAACAGGTGCAGGATCAACCGGATGGTACCACTCGTCCAGAGGAAATAAATTCCCAAGATATGCTAAAATAGGCAAATTTATATCAAGAGAAATATATATGGGTACAAGAACTGGAAACAAAATAAGACAGGGTGAATTTAAAAATAATCAAGAAATAGAAATTACATCGCTTATGGACTCAGAAGGAATTGTCGAAATCGACTCAATAAAAGAGTACAAGTTTAAAAGAGGTGCCGTGCTAAAAGTAAAAGTAGCCAAAAGAAGGCTTTCTGTTATATCTATTGCATAATATAGCAAGCACCATTAAGAGAATAATATCTTTTTACCAAGGATAATAAGGTGTAATACTCGTAATAACAACAAGTAATATGAGAAAGAAGTTAATTTACTTCTCCCTGAAAAGCTTTTCTCAAAAATATGTGTGGATTAACACCTTAATAAAATATATATTTACTTCTTAAGAATGCTATTTGTTATTCTCTATGATGTTTTGTCCCTTATTCTTTCTAATATGAGGATATTTTTTCTTTAAAGAAGTTAATCTTCTTCCTACTCAAGAAGTTTGCTTATATATATAATGAAAACATATACGGGCAGTGGCGCAGCTTGGTTAGCGTACAAGTCTGGGGGACTTGGGGTCGCAGGTTCAAATCCTGTCTGCCCGAAAAGTATATCACACAATTAATAATAAGGTATAAAATCACATAGGAAATAAAACATAGGGAAAATATTATGTATACTTTGAAGTGGCAAGCCACATCATAAATAGGAATTACATTTTGACCATTCTACTGACCAATGATGACGGAATCAACTCTGAAGGAATAATAGCTCTACACGAATATCTGCAAAAATTAAGGAATATTGATATAATCGTTATCGCACCCGAAAGAGAAAGAAGCGCGTCTAGCCAAAGTATTACAATATTTGAACCACTCATACTAAAACAAATAAAAAAGAATGTCTATACACTAAACGGCACACCCGCTGATTGCGTCAAAGTGGGACTAAACGGATTTCTAAAAGATAAAATAGACCTAGTAATCTCTGGTATCAACAGTGGACCTAATATGGGCTTTGATGTATTCTATTCGGGAACTGTCGGCGCCGCAAGAGAGGCTTGCTTCAATAAAGTGCCATCAATTGCCCTCTCGCTCAATAGCTATTCTCAAAATAAACACTTTGATACAGCATGCCACTACTCCATTGCTATTATAAAAAAAATAACCAAACAAACATTTCCTGAAAATATATTCCTTAATGTAAATTTCCCCAATATACAAAAAAATAAAGTGAACGGTATCAAAATAACATCGTGTGGAGACAGGGTCTATAACGATAGCCCCATAGAAAGAGAAAGCCCTTTTGGATGGAAATACTTCTGGATCGGTGGAGACCTACCAAGCTACAAACCAAAAAAAGAAAGCGACTTTACGGCAATAGAAAATAACTATATATCTATTACACCTCTGGGCATAGACCAAACCGCTCATTCGTTCATAGAAGATATTAAAAAATGGAAAATATAAATTGAAATATTGAAATGAAGCCAATTAAGAAAGACTAAAGACTCTGCCCTAAAGGCAAACAGAGCTTCAAAATAGAGGCAATACAAAACATCATAGAAACTAAAAATTAAGTATCTTTTTGTTAAAAGTGGTGAGCCACGAAATATGGAAAAACAATTAAGCGACCTATGGGAAAGCATCTCATTAATACAAAACGGTAAAGAAAACAAAGTTCAAGATGAAAAAGAAAAAGAAAAAGAAAATGATATAAACACAGAATATATAAGTAGAGCAAAAGATAATATCAAAAATAACGAGTGGGAAAAAGCACTTGAAAACCTATCTGAAGCCCTCATAAAAGAACCAAATAACATCGAAATACACTACCTACTAGGAATAATATACACCAGAAAAAACGACTTCGACAAAGCGTTAATACACCTTAACGAAATAAGCAGTGCAGACCCAAAATACACACATAATTACAACATAGGCTGCATACTCGCATACATATATTCTAAACAAGAAGACCTTGAAACAGCATTTCAACACACAGAAAAAGAACTCAAGAATAATCCCAACGATACAAAGGCTCTATCCATAAAAGCATTCATATACTACAAAAGAAAAAACTACGAAAAAGCAAAAGAAATATATAAAACAATATTAAATATTAATGAAAACAACTATAACGCTTATAACTCCCTTGGAATAATATATATTGAAAGCAAAGAAGATATTGACAAAGGTATTACTCTATGCAAAAAAGCACTCGAAAAAGAACCTGATAACCCCGCATACCTCGACTCGGTAGGATGGGGATACCATCAAAAAAAAGATGACAAAAAAGCTATGAGCTATCTAAAAAAAGCCTTTGAAAAAAAACCAGATGATAAAGAAATTAAAAACCACCTAAGAAACTTGCTCGATATTTCATAGAAAAATAACCGCTATAATTTATAAGACCCCTTGAAGGAAAAGAAAAATAAAATGATGAGTATGACCGCTTACGCAAATATTGAGAAAAATGTGGGTAACTACATAGTAACATGTGAAATCCGCTCCCTAAATAACAGATTTCTCCACATAGATACTGAAATACCACAATATCTAAACCCATTTGAAATAGAAATAAAAAAAATACTAAGTAGTAAAATAAAAAGAGGAAAAGTAAAAGTAAAAGTAAAAATACAAGACAATAACATAGAATATATAGACCATAAACTTGCTAGAGAATACATAAGCTCTTTTAAAAAGATAACCAAAGAAAACAACATAAACAACGATATAGGAATTAGCGATATATTACTCGCATTCAAAACATTAAAAGCAAATACAAATGTTGATAATTACCAGATGTTTGATGAAGTAAAACCCATACTGCAATCCACACTTGACAAGATAATCAAAGAAAAAATGAGGGAAGGTATAGAAACAAAAAATAATATCTCATACATAATCAACAATATTAGTACAAACCTAAACTCAATTAAAGAGTTAAGTCCAACAAATAAAGAAAAAGCCCTAAACAAAATTAAAAAACATATAGAAGATAACATTAAAGCGTTTAAACAAAACATAGATCAAGAAAGGATATGGACAGAACTAACTATCATATTAATAAATAAAATAGACATAAACGAAGAAATAGAAAGACTCTCATACCATATAAAAACATTTCAACAAATATTAAACGAAAAAATACCACTAGGCAAAAAACTTGATTTCCTATTACAAGAAATGCTAAGAGAAACTAATACCATCTCTGCAAAAGCAAACAATATCAATATTACAAACATTGGCATAGATATAAAAAGCCTGATAGAACAAATCAAAGAACAAATACAAAATATAGAATAGATATAGACCCCCATAAAATGAAAAAGATAAATGTAATCCTCATATTCGGTCCCACCAATATTGGAAAAACTAAACTGTCTATCAAAATAGCTAGGAACTTTAACGGAGAAATAATAAGCGCCGACTCAATGCAAATATATAAATATATGGATATTGGTACCGCAAAAATAAAACAAAATGAACAGAATAATATAAAACACCATCTAATCGATATAATTGAACCTGACAAATACTTTAGCGTATACGACTTCAAAACAAAAGCCCTTAAACTCATAAAAGAAATAAATGAAAAAGGTAAAATACCACTTGTCGTAGGTGGAACACCTCTTTATTTCCAAGCACTAATAAAAGGTATGTTTAAGGGACCAAAACAAAATATACAAATAAGAGAAAAACTAAACCTCATTGCAGAAGAAAAAGGAAACTTATTCCTATACAATAAACTAAAAGACATAGACAAAATAAGAGCTGAAAGTATATCTCCAAATGATAGAAAAAGAATAATAAGAGCCCTTGAAGTATTTGAAATAACAAACAATACAATATCTGGGGAATGGGAAAAACACAAAACCTTACAAACAAACAATAAAATAAACTTCATCAAGATAGGACTAAATAAAGATAGAGCAGCACTATATAAATCAATAAATCAAAGATGCGATAATATGATAAAAGAAGGACTGATAGAAGAAGTTAGAGGACTAAAAGAAAAGGGATATACAGAAAAATTAAACTCTATGCAAGCTATTGGATATAAACACTTTATGCAGTATATAGACCGCAAAAGTACAATAGAAGAAAGCATAAGACTATTTAAAAGAGATACAAGACGACTAGCAAAAAGACAAATAACATTTATGTCCAAAATAGAAGATACTTGCTGGTTTAATATAGAACAATTGGAAGAAATAATAGAACTTATAAAATCAAAACTCATACTACAGGCAAACTAAACAATATGTCTATTTAAAGTGGTTCGCCACAATAAACCAAAAAAGTACATAACTGTAAACAAACTTCTTAAGTAAAAAGAAAATTAGCTTTCTAAATAGGAAATGCCCTCCAACTAAGAAAAATAAGCTCTAAAACCTTATAGAAAACAATAAATATTGCCCTTAAGAAGTAAATATATATTTTATTAAGGTGGCGAGCCACACATAACTCACTCACGAACCATATACAAAAAAAGATATTAATCTTTACTATTAAAAATAGATTTATTATACTTTCCACTTGTCGTAACTTACTTGTAGGCAAAGAGGAATATTTATGATAGCTAGCAACACAAAAGCAAAATATGGTGTACTTGCATACTTCGTACTAATAATCGTATCTATATTGCTTTGGAGCATACAGGCCATTGATCCAGATAGCACCATAGAACAGAGAAGATCTGAAATTGTTGGAGGCTTCGCAATAATAACAATATCATATATGATTGTACTTACCACGAGATTTAAGAAAATGGAAGACTACTTCGGAGGAATGGATAAGCTCTTTAATGTACACAAAATTATGGGAGTCCTAACTATCCTATTCGTCATATCACATATG
Organism: Nereis procera; assembly: GCA_032360585.1. Lineage (NCBI taxonomy): Eukaryota > Metazoa > Annelida > Polychaeta > Phyllodocida > Nereididae > Nereis > Nereis procera. The sequence continues at coordinate 28,443 of JAUOBU010093315.1, read as the reverse complement.
ATACTTATGCCAGCATCTGAAGACGAAACGACGAGCATCGCTAAAATACTCGGAATTGTATCTTTTATCGGGCTTGATATAGTTGTAATACTTACAGTAGTATCCATCATAATAAAGAAATATGAAGTATGGCTAATTACCCATAGGTTTGTTGGAGTATTCTTTGCAACAGCCTTTGTTCATACATTCATAGCCTCAAAATCTATTATACCGCCATCTCCAATCGGAATATACTTGAAACTTGTCTCTATAGCAGCACTCCTTGCATACTTATACAAAGTTGTATTCTACAAACTACTAAAAAAACACTACAAGTTTACCGTAAGCAATATACAAAAACTCGGTGATAATAATGTTATAGATATAACCTTAAAAGCTCAAAAAGAAAGCTTCGACTTTGTACCAGGACAATATGTTTATATATCTTTTAAAAGCAACGACATAAAAAAAGAAACTCACCCCTTTACCATAAGTGGTCCCGCTGATAATGGCTTTCATCTGTCCATAAAAGCCGTTGGAGACTACACAGAAAGCCTATATCAAAACCTAAAAGAAAATACTGAAGCTATCGTAGACGGACCATATGGACGCTTTAATTACGAAGGCGGAACAAAACAACAAGTATGGATTGCTGGAGGCATCGGTATAACCCCATTCTTAAGCTGGGCTAGAGGCTTTAATGGTAAGCACAATCAGAAAATACACCTCATACACTCCGTTAAAAACCAAAACGAAACATTATTCAAAGACGAACTGAAAGATAAAACAAACAACTCATTCAAATTCTCTCTTTATGAAAGCGAACAAAATGGACACCTAAATATCCAAAAAATAAAGGAATTAAATATAAATATAGACGAAAATACCACTGTTTATATGTGCGGACCTAAGAAGATGATGAGAACTCTAAAAAAAGAGCTTAGCAAAACAGAGATGGACAGCAAACAAATTATATTCGAGGAATTCTCCATAAAATAGAGAATTTGCATCTATATTTACAAAAATAATAGGGTTTTTATATTTGACTAAATAACATTTTCTGTATACTTTTATACAGGTTAGACTTTTTTTTGAAGTTTTAGGGCTATGTTTTGGGTTATATATAATTATGGTAGTTCCAGTAAGGATAACAGATATATCTCTTTCAAATGTCGGCTTTGTGGTCTTTTTGGAAAATAGGCAATATGAGAAAACACTGCCTATTTTTATAGGAGTACCCGAGGCGCAGGCAATCGCTGTACAATTTAACAAAATCTCCACACCAAGACCTCTAACTCACGACCTGTTAAAAACTATGCTTACCCTACTCGATTGCAAAATATCGAAGATTGTCGTAAACGACCTCGTGGACAATACATATTACGCAAAAATATTTATGGAGACGAAGAATAACCATTTCCAAATAGACTCAAGGCCAAGCGATGCTATTGCACTCGCTTTGAGATTTGAGATACCAATGTTTGTAGATGAGAAAGTTATGAATATAGGAGCAGTTAATATGAAAAATAACAACAATACAGAAACTAAAAAAGACGAACCAAAGTCAAGAATAGAAAAACTACAAGAGAAACTAAAAAGCGCTGTAGCTGAAGAAGCATACGAAGAAGCTGCAAGGCTTAGAGACGAAATTAAGAAACTATCCGGCAACAACTAGCCCGTAAATACTATTTTCTTTGTACATACCCCGTTAGGTATTCTACGGTTGTATTTGAACTTCTTTGACTTGCTGTTCTTCCAAACTTCGCCTGTCCAGTAGTCGTAGAAAATACTGTATACGGTAGTCGTGCCTAGGTCGTTCGATAACTTAAACTTCTCAAGTTCGCTTATCCTTCCATAAAAAGAAAAAGTCCCTCCTGACTTTTCTGCTATCTTAAACTCTACTGGGTAAAAGACATAAAGCTTGTTATCCTTTTTGTTATACTTAGAATCTATAACAGCTTCACCCCACTTCATCATCTCTATGCTCTTTATATCCTTGTAAAGCAGTTTTTTATAAAAAACAAAGCCGTCCTTCTCATTCTTTATTGTAACGCCCTCTCCCTTCAACGAGAGCTTCCCTTCTAACTTAGAACCCTTATATGTTATAATGCTGACTTTATAAGTAATTGCCTTATCAGACTTCTCTTCTTTAGAGCCAGTAGAAACGGGGGGAGATGGAAACTTAGGCATTTTGGGAGCTTTCGGGAAATCTATTAAATATCCCCTATTCCCTAAAAATAAAAGGAATAAACAAACTAATATTACTCGCATAAATGTGGCTCGCCACCTTTAACAAAACATATAATATAAACAAACTTCTTAAGGGCAAAATACCTTTTAAGAGGTTAGACCCAAGCCTATTTAAGTCCTTCGCCACAAAATATAGCTTTAACTTTCTAGTTATACCCTTTGGCTTGTTTACATATACACATTAAAACAAAATCCTAAGCATAAGAAGAACAAAAATATAGCAAATAGAGAAAAGTATTGCAAGTTCAAGAATAAATAAAAACCAGATCAGAACCCTATGATTATATCTTTGAATAATAGATTTGGCAGAGAATAAAACTATTATAGCCAAAAAACCGGAAAACAAAAGAAAAAGAAAAAGATAGTACTGGGTCATAAATAGATATAGAATGCCTAACAGTTTATCTATCCATAAGCCAAGTGACTCTACTGGCACTAGATCTAAATAACTAAAAGAAAGCCATAAATAAGTTATACCCTTAAGAAAGGATATAAGCATAAATGAAATAAAAGTAGAAAAAAGTAAGAATATACTTACACTTCTAAACCATAAAGGAAAAATATAAGGGAAAGAATAGATAGCTCTAATAATATTATCTTCTAAAGCATTATTTACAATGCCCTTCTCCTGACGCTTGAAGGCAGCTACGACAAAGTAAATAAACAATACAAAAAGACAAAGCACTATCAAAAAAGAACCAAGTAGCTTATAAAGCTCTGAATAGCTCGTACCTATATAAAATATTGGGAAAGAAACAAGTAAAGCACTAAAAAATGCAATAATTATAAAAACAAATATTTCTGAAAGGAAGTATAAAAAAGAAGTCTTCCTTCCCAGAGCAAAAATAGACCTAAGCTCCTTAAACAATTTCATATTAATATTCCCTCGATATGTTGTAACTCGCCACTTTTAATAAACACAAATTTAACTTCTTATGCCATATCTGTAAACAAACTTCCTAAGGGAAAAGAAAATTAACTTCCCTAAAGAGGAAATACCCTCAAATCTAAGAGAAATAGGGTGGTTCGCCACACCATCCCTAATTTTAGGGTAAGCTTTCCTTAAGAAGTTCTCTTACATTATTTCTGTCTTTTTTTTGTGGTAAGCTAAGAAAAGAGTTGTGTTTATCTTCAAGAACTTTCTTATATAAGCTATTAAATAGTTACTTTACAGACATTTTTTTATTATATTACAGACGCTGTGTATCCCATTTTGTGGAAAACCACTTTAAATAGGCTAGATACAGGCTTCTTAATTGCAATCCTTTCTATTCCCAATTAGGTTTTACACCTTATGCTTCTTAATTTTAAGGTGTTTCCTATTTAGGAAGTTAATTGCCCTTTTTATTAAGAAGTTTTTTATAACAACATTTTATCAGGAAAGATATGCTATCTTCCAGTTTTGTAAACAAAGTAATAGAAAGAATTGACAAACTAGATGCCAAGAACCTAAAAGAATTCACTCACGACCTTGCCCAGGATAGGGAGTTATTCGGTTCCATTCTTGAAAGTATGATAGAAGGGGTTCTAGTCCTTGATCAAGAATACCTAATAAAGTATATTAATAAACCCGCAATAATTATGTTGCAACTAAATAAAATAAATGTCGTTGAGCAAAACTTCTTTGAACTTATACCTCAAAACTACCCTACCTTAATTCTGAAAAAGCTCTTGAAAGATAACAATAAAATACAAGGGAAAAAACTAAACATAAGACAACCTACAAACAGAACTATACAACTTAGCATATATCCATTTGTCAGAGAAAAAAAGGTTATTGGTAATGTTCTTATACTTATAGACATCAGCGCACAAGAAGAAGAAAAACAAAAGCTACGACGGGCAGAAACCCTTGCATCACTAACAACTCTTGCGGCAGGGGTAGCACATGAAATTAAAAACCCACTCGCCTCTCTTGATATATACGCACAGCTCTTAGACAGACTTATAGAAAATATTAACCACTCTATAAAAGACGAAATTAGGGAGTACCTTAGCGTTATCAGAGAAGAAATCGAAAGACTTAATCAAATTGTAAAGGATTTCCTCTTTACCGTAAAGCCAGCCCCAAGAAAGTCTGAAGATATTGATATTGTTAGCTTAATAAACTCCAGTTATACTTTACTAAAACCCGATTTCGATAAGAAAGGTATACAGTTTTCAATTAAAGCAAATCACGATATAGAAAAGATAAAAGGCAATGAAAATTACTTAAAAAGAGCCTTTGTAAATATATTCAAGAATTCCGTAGAAGCCTCTAGCAGTAATATATCGGTGTACATCTATAAAAAGAATAAAGATATTAACATCGAAATAAAAGATGACGGCAATGGTATATCTCAAGATAATCTTGATAAAATGTTTGAGCCTTATTTTACAACAAAGGAGTTTGGCACAGGACTTGGACTTACAATTGTATATAAGATAATAAAAGAGCATCAAGGCCAGATAAAGCTTGACAGCGAACTGGATATAGGCACTACATTTACAATAGTCATTCCGTCCCGAGAGCGAAGCCATTTACTTCTCGATTACAATGTCAAGAAAAACAGGCTAATCGGTTAGTTACGGCATTATGTGTTTTGCCACTTTTAATAAACTAAGGTTTCTCTTCCTAAGTTGTCATTTGCTCATTTCTGTACGCTATGTGGCTCGCCACCTTAATAAAATATATATTTACTTCTTAAGGGCAATATTTATTGTTTTCTATAAGGTTTTAGACCTTATTGTTCTTAGTTGTAGGGCATTTCCTATTTAGGAAGCTAATTTTCTTTTTACTTAAGAAGTTTGTTTACAGCGCTATTACTCTTAAGCTAAGAGGTTCATAAAATGAAAGGAAACATCCTCATTGTTGATGATGAGAAAAACATAAGAGAAGGGATTAATAAATCTCTTCTTATGGATGGTTTTAAAACCTTCCTTGCCTCAGATGGAAATAAAGCATTAACTATTTTTGACAAAGAGATTATTGATTTGGTTATTACAGACCTTAAAATGCCAAATATGTCTGGAGATAAATTACTAAGCGAAATCCTACGAAGAAACTCAACAACCCCTGTAATCATTCTAACGGGACACGGAACGGTGGAAATTGCAGTTCAGTCTATGAGGGAAGGCTCTTACGACTTCCTTACCAAGCCAGTTAATCTAAAAAAGCTTACCTTGATAATAAAGCGAGCTTTGCTTAACAAACAGCTAGAGATAGAAAATAGGGAATTGCGTAAACAGCTTGATAACAAATACGGCTTTTCGCAGATAATTGGCAATTCCAATGCGATGCAAAAGGTTTTTGATATTATAAAGCAGATAGCTCCTTCTAATGCGACTGTTCTTATTACAGGTGAGAATGGAACTGGCAAAGAGCTTGTCGCAAATGCTATGCACCATCTTAGTCAGCGTAGTAAATCACATATAGTTAAGGTTCACTGTGCGGCTTTGAGTGAGAGCCTTTTGGAAAGCGAGCTATTTGGACACGAAAGGGGGGCATTCACAGGTGCGGTAACCGCTAAGAGAGGTAGATTTGAGCTTGCTGATGGCGGGACACTCTTTCTTGATGAGATTGGTGAAATATCACCTGTTGTTCAAGTTAAACTCCTTCGCGTCTTACAGGAGCAAGAATTTGAGAGAGTTGGGGGGGAGAAAACTATCAAGGTTAATGTAAGAATTATAGCCGCAACGAATAAAGACCTGATGCAAGAGGTCAAAAAGGGCAATTTTAGGGAAGACCTGTATTACAGACTTAGGGTGATTTGTATTAATGTCCCCCCACTTAGAGAGAGGGCGGAAGACATCCCTTTATTAATTCACTCTTTTATCAAGGAGTTTGCAAAGGAAAACAAGAAGGAGATTCCTAATATAATACCAAAGGTTCATTCTCTTCTCGAAAGATACAGATGGCCAGGAAACATAAGGGAGCTAAGGAATGTCATTGAGGCGGCTGTTCTTATGTGCAAGGATAATACTATCACAGAGCTTAATTTACCAAACCCTATAGTAAACGCAAAATCATCAGATACAATAAATATAAAGTCGGGTATGTCTCTTGGTGATATTGAAAAGAAGGCTATACTTTCCACTCTCAACCTAACAAAGGGCAACAAGACTCAGGCGGCAAAAATACTTAAGATTGGAAGGAAAACCCTGCATAGAAAGTTAGAAGACTATAAAGTAGATGAAAATTAGGCTCTTTGTGGCTGTAGCGAACCACTCTTAATAGACATCTAGTGATTAACTTCTTAAGCAATATTATTGCTAATTTACACGCCATTTTCTGCCTTATTCTTCCTAATACGAAGGTGTGGCGAACCACCTTAGATAAACATACATTTAACTTCTTAAGTAATAGTGTTGCTAATTTCGACGCTGTTTTACGCCTTATTCTTCTTGATGCAAAGGTGTTTTTTCTTTAAGAAGTTAATTTGCCTTTTCCTTAAGAAGTTTGTTTACACGAAGGTATTTTTTCTTTAAGCAGTTAATTTGTTTCTTCATTAGGAAGTTTATTTACAATAAGCAAGTTTCTTTATAATGCTATCTCTATTGCCTCCGCTTATTTCTACTACTCTTGTGTAAATAGGTGTTCCATATTTGCTTCTTTGATAAGTTGTCTTAGATACTTTAGGTCTTCCCAGGAGTCTTTTTTAAGCGATGGGTTATGTAGGAGTGCCGCGGGATGATACATTGGGAGCACCTCGTATTCTTTAAGTTTATATAAGTTACCTCGTAGCTTTGATATACCTTCACTAGTGCCTATAATATACTTAGTTGCAAAGTTTCCAAGAGTTATAAGTATACGAGGCTTCATAATATTAATTTGCTTCCTCAAGAAAGGCGAACAAGTATCAATTTCGGTAGCCTCAGGATTTCTATTATTAGGCGGTCTACATTTTAATATATTACATATATAAAGTTTATCTCTCTTTAGGGATATTGCTGCAAGCATTTTATCAAGCAGTACCCCAGCTCTTCCCACAAAAGGCAGTCCTTTTTTATCCTCTTCAGCACCGGGAGCCTCTCCAACAATGACAATGGGGCTATTTATATCACCATAGCCAAAGACAACGGAGTTTCTAGTTTTATAAAGAGAGCATTTAAAGCATGATGCCGCTTCCTTGGCAAGTATGTTAAAATTAACAATTTTGTCTTCTTGTTTGTTTACCTGCTCTTTTTCCATCTTTCCTTCCAGTTTTCTTTCCAGTTCTATTTTTGGCTTTATTATTTCTTTAGAAGAGGGTATAGATTTATCTTTATACACGATAGAATATCTATTCTCTTCGCAAAGAAAGTTTTTAAAATCTACTATGCTATTGCATAACTCTTTTATTATATAGTTTTTGTTTACAGACATAAGCTTAATGTTTTTAAAAAAACTTCTTAGTAACCCAGTAAATCAAGTAAAGTAAGGTATAAAAACTTGTGAACAAACTTCCTAAGGAGAAGGAAATTAACTTCCTCAAAGAGGAAATATCCTCAAACTAAGAGAAATAAGGCATAAAACCCTATAGAAAACAATAAATAGGGTCATTAAAGTAATGATATATTTTATTAAGGTCGCAAGCCACAAAAACTCTCCAGAAACTAGCAAAAAAGATAACTAAAAGATATAAATGTTTTAATCTAATCCAGCTTCGTGTAAACAAACTTCTTAAGTAAAAAGCAAATTAACTCCTTAAAGGGAAGATAACCCTCAAATTAGGAAGGATAGAACACAAAACCTCGCAGAAATTAGCAATAATATTGCTTAAGAAGTTAAACACTAGATATCTATTAAGAGTGGTTCGCCACTCTGCAAGATAATATTAAGAAACTTCTTAGAGGGGGGGTAATAAAATCAACTTCTTGGGGAGATAATATCTCTTTATTAAGAAAATAAGACAAAGCATCTGTAAGAGATAGCAAATAATATAAATAGGTAATTAAATATATATACTTAAAAGTGGTAAGCCACATAATAGATTACATCTTTTGTTTCGTATCCACTCTTGCACTTCTTTTTATGCCCCGCTTACAATCCATACACAAGGTTGCGTACGGTAAGGCTTCCAATCTATTATTATCTATTTTATCATTACAGGATTCGCAGTATCCAAATGTATTATCTTCTATTTTATCCAGAGCCTTATCTATGGCTTTGAGGGTTTCTTTTTCTGTGCTGGAGATTTTTATAAAGAGTTCTTTTTCGTAGAACTTTGTCGCTTTGTCTACAAGGTCACCTGTATTATCTTTGCTAGCTTCAGCAAAGCTATCAATAGTTAAAGATAGGTCTTCCAGTATCTCTCTTCTATCTTCAAGTAATATCTTCTTAAAATGCTTTAGTTTATCTTTGTTCATTGATTCTCCTAGACATTACTTCTTAATTATTATAAGTAGCAAAGCCTATATTTTTATGCCTTAGAATATAGACACATACAAACATTCTAAAACACATAACTTTATTAAAATAAAGACAATATTTCTAATTTTCTATGGCTCGGCACTTCTAATGAAAGTAGATTTAACTTCTAACCATATTAAACATTATTTCTTATCTACAATTTGTATCTTATTTTCAAGGTCGCTTTTCACCCTAGTGGTGTGGCGAACCACTTTAAATAGGCATCTAGTGTTTAACTTCTTAAGTAATATTATTCCTAATTTCCACACCGTTTTATGCCTTATTCTTCTTGATGTGAAAGTATTTTTCCTTTAAGAAGCTAATTTTCTTTCCCTTTAAGAAGTTTGTTTACACTATGGGTTAGCTTTACCCTCCCTTAAAGGGCTTTCCAACACCTAAGTATTCCAAACAAACTTTCAAAAAGACACAACACAAAAAATTATAACGCAAATATAGGGAAAGAATATAATAATATATCATATTTTTGTAAATATAATTTTAATCTTAAATCCTACTATTTATAAAAGTCTTGCAAATATCGTGTGGAGAGCCCATTTTAATAAGTATATATTTAGCTTTTCAATCATACTTATTATTAGTTTGCATGCGGCTTTTTAGCCTATCTTACTTCATGTAGCAATGTTATATTTAAAGAATGTAATTCTCTTATTACTTAAAAAGTTTTCTTACATAATATTATAAATGGATACAAAAAATAATCCGACCTCTATAATTGATATTGAAGATCATAAGGAGTAGTTGTTTTGGATTTTAAAGAGTCGTTATTCCGCCTTGAGGAAATAGTAAATATACTTGAGGGTTCGGATATTAGTTTGGAAGAATCAGTAAAGGTTTATGAAGAAGGTATGCGTTTGAGTAGGATATGTCAGGATAAGCTTATAGATGCTGAGCGCACGGTTTACATATTAAAAGAAGGACAGCCAGACGAAAAGTCTAAGAAAACAAAAAAAGGAAGGACAAAGAAAAAAAAGAAGGATGAAAAGGACAAGACAAATAAAGTTCTAGAAAAGAACTTTGATCTCTTTAATGATACGATGTAAAAACCATTTAATTTCCCGGTTGTGGTTCTGTGCCTTACTCTTCTTACCAAAGGTATTTTCCCTTTAAGAAGTTTATTTATATTATGTGTGGCTCGCTACCTTAATAAAATATAGATTTACCTCTTAAGGGTGCTATTTATTGTTTCCTATAAGGTTTTAGGCCTTATTTTTCTTAGTTTGAGGGTATTTCCTTTTTAGGAAGTTAATTTTCTTTTTATTTAAGAAGTTTTTTTTACAATTATGTGTGGCGAACCACGTTAAATAGACTTAGATTTAACTTCTTAAGAAGTATTATTGCTAATTTCCACGCTGTTTTATGCCTTATTCTTCTTGATGTGAAAGTGTTTTACTTTTAAGAAGTTTATTTTCTTTTTACTTAAGAAGTTTGTTTACAATTATGCTAGAAGAAAACCTATATATAATAAAGAAGCGTTATCCATCTTGGCTTGTACACTTGGAAAATAAAAAGCCTAGCTCATCTTATACCCTTCAGAAAACAAGAACAAATAATATAACTTTAAGGCGTAGCTGTAAAGATAAAGAATACCTCTATCACAGTAGATACGATCCGCATAAGGAAGCTAGGAACATTTTAAATCAGAGTTTATCTTCGTTGCCAAGTCCCCCTTCAGTTCTTATTATAGGGGGCTTTGCCCTGGGTTATCTTGCAAGCGAAGCCTTTAATAATTTACCTGATACAAGATTAGTAATATGTGATTGTGATTGGGATATTTTACGGATATGCTTAGAGAATAGTTTTATTGGTACTCTTCTTGAAAGTGAGAGAGTTTATTTTCTCATAGATGAGTCGGATGCTGTTTTCAATAATCTATTATCTTCCTTTCAAACAAGCAATATATCTTATATATTCCATAAGCCTTCGGAAACTATCTATCCTGAATATTATAAAAAGCTTTTTGTTCTAATATCTAGTTTTAAGAATACAAAAGAAATAAATATAGCTACCTCAAATCGTTTCCAGAAGGTCTGGAGCAAAAACATATTAAAGAACCTGATAGACTTTGTTTCTTATAAAGGGATAAACAGTTTAAGGGGTTATTACAAGGGTGAGGCGGCGATAATAGTGGCAGCTGGTCCATCCCTTTTAAAGAATATATGTTTACTCAAGGAATTAAAGGGTAAGGCGATTATTATAGCGGTGGACACCGTATTTCAGGTATTGCTTAAACACGGTATAGACCCAGATTTTGTCGTAGCGGTTGATCCACAAGATATTAATAAGAAATACTTTGAGAACTTGGGTGAGAGCAAAGCTATTTTGATTTGCGAGCCATCAATATCACCAAAGATAATGAGAACTTATTCTAGGAAGCTTATGTTAGGTTCACTTTTTCATTTAATAAAGTGGATAGAGGATATGAGCGAATCTAAAGGTAATATCGAGATAGGAGGTTCGGTGGCGACTGCGGCATATAGTGTTGCAAATCTTTTTGGCTGTGATCCGATAGTGTTTATAGGTCTTGATCTTGGATATTCTGATAGTCTTAGTCATATAAAGGGTGCATATTTTGAGGAGTTGTGGTTTTATAATTACTCTCGTTTTGAGAATCCTTATATGCTTTTGAAGGATTTCATATCTCGTTTATCTCATTTCCGTGTTCGTGGTTATTATTCTGGTATGGATGTGAGGACTGACAGGAAGTTCGATATGTTCAGGTCTTGGTTTGAGAATCAATTTAAGAAGTCGCAGGCTAAAATAATAGATGCAACGGAGGGTGGTAGTCACAAAAATAATTGTAGTTTACTTTCTTTGAGAGAGTTTACAGATAGTTATTGTTCTTCTAAGGAGCTAAAGAACTTTACTTCGGGTCTTTCCCTTAAGAGTGAGTTTTCGGTAGTTTTTATGAAGCGTCTATTGCTTGAGTTATCGAACTTAGTTTTATCTTTAAAGAGTTTGGCTAAGGATGTTAGGCGTGCGATTCGTCTTACTGACGAGCTTTATAGGATTGTGCTAAAGAGTGTTAAGTATGGAGAAGGTTTTGGTGCAAGGGTATTTGAGATAAATGCTAAGCTTGATAGTATAGAGGCTAGTATACTAAAAGATAAAGCTATGAATAGTTTTATAAGCCTTACCATACAAAGCATAATAAACGAGATTGATGATAATAAGCAGGATAATTTGAACGATTTAGAGAGAGCTAATAATGATTTACGAGTTGCAAGACAGTCTCAGATATTATATAGCGGTATTGGTAACGGTATATTATTTAATATAAGGTATTTTACTTATGCGATAGAGAAATTGGAGTTTTGTTTATTGTAGTTATTGTAGGACATACTTTTAACACCTGAAGAGGTTTGTCTTAGACCAAGAGTGTTAGCAAACTTCTTAAAAAAAAGCTAAATTAATCTCCTAAGACAGGAAAGCTTCTAAATCAAAAGAATAAAGCGTAGAATTGCACAGAAATATAGAAATAACTGTGATTAAGAAGATAGATATATGTCTATTTAACTTCTTAAGCAATATTATTACTAGTTTCTGCGAGGTTTAGTGTCCTATTATTCTTAATTTTAGGGTATTTTCCCTTTAAGAAGGGAATTTGCTTTCTCTTTAGGAAGTTTGTTTACAGAATGATATATTAAGATTATTCTTTTTTTATTAGTTAATTTATTATTTTGATTTTACTTATTGAAGTTACGAGATTAAATACATTGTAAACAAACTTCTTAAGGAGAAAATACCTTCAACAAGAAGAATAATGCGTAAAACCTGCTATAAAATAGCAGCGTTACAATTAAGAAGTTAAAGCTAAATGTATTAAAAGTGGCAAACCGCAATATGTCCAGGGCAATATTACATTCTGTTATAGAAACCTAATAAACCGAAATATTGTGTTATATTATTTTATATGGTAATTTCCTATATTGTAAGACCCCCTAGACAATGATTAGAATTATGCTCTTATGATAAGAGGTTTCTGTGCCTATACCTAGAAGTACGATAGACTCTATCCAAGACAGAGTAAACATAGTAGAGGTTGTATCATCTTATGTAAGTTTAAAGAAGCGTGGTGGTACTTATGTTGGTCTTTGTCCCTTTCACAATGAGAAAACAGCGTCTTTCAATGTGAATGAGGATAAGGGTTTGTTTTACTGTTTTGGTTGTAAGGAAGGTGGTAATATATTTCATTTTCTTATGAAATATAAGAATATGACATTTTATGAGGTGGCACTTGAGCTTGCTAAGGGTTTGGGCATTAATATATCTAACGAACATTCGGATAAGCATTCCATTTTGCTAAGGCTTTTCAAGCATTCGGCAGAAGTCTATTCAAAGTTTTTAAGGACTTCTGATTTGGCTACTCGTGCTCGTTCTTATCTGTCTGAGCGACGTATAAAGAGTGGAGTAGACATTTTTGATTTAGGTTATGCTCCTCCGGACAGAGGTTTTTTAGTTAAGCAGCTTAGTGGTTTTAATTTTCAGGATGTTTTAAATAGTTCTCTTATTAGGCAGGGTAATAATAATAGCCGCTATGATTATTTTAGCAATCGTATTATTTTTCCAATTTGTGATGATTATGATAAAGTCATAGCTTTTGGAGGCAGACTTATAGATTCTGGAGAGGTAAAATATCTTAATTCTCCGGAAAATTACTATTTCAGGAAGAAGGAAACACTTTATGGTTTAAACCGTGCGAAGGAAGCAATAAAGCGTGAAGGTTTTGCGATAGTTGTTGAAGGCTATTTTGATGTTATTTTTGCTTACGAGCTTGGCATTGAGAATGTGGTATCCCCCTTAGGTACTTCTCTGACAGAGGGTCATATAAACAAATTGAAGCGTTATTGCAATAGGGTGATATTTTCATTTGATGGTGATAGAGGTGGAGAACAAGCAATAAGGAGAGCTCTTATTCATTCTCTTAACTCTGGTTTAGACAGCTATATATTTCCTATGCCTAAAGGTAAAGACCCTTATGATTATCTTATCTCTTTTGGTAAAGATGCTTTTCTAAAGGGCTTAGATACGGCGAAAGAAGGTCTTGATTATTATATATGGAATGAGTTTAGGAGTAAGGAGCGTAAGCATGATTATCAGAAGAGGGAATACTTAAATACTATCTATGATTTTTTACACCTACTCAAGAGCGAGGTGCAGAAGGAACAATGTTTAAGAAAGCTATCAAAATTACTTAATCTGTCGGTTCTTGCTATTGAGAAAGATTTTACAAGATCGAAGCTACCATACAAAACAAAAAAAGCTGAAATCCCCATACATATTGAAAAGACTTCGGATATTTATCTTATCTTTATTATATTAAACAATGTAGAACTTTTCAAACAGTACAAGAGTCGTATACCCGTTGATTTATTTAGGAATAAGCTTGCAAAGAAGTTATTCTTTATGCTAAGCAGTATGTATGAAAAAGAGGGTAAGGTGAGTATTGATGACCTACTGCTCCAAATAGAAGACCCAGAAGAAAAGTCAATAATACTAGCCTCACTAACAAATGATGAGTATTCAACAAATGAACCAATTAAAGTTATAGAAGACTGTATTAATAAAACAAAGCTAAAAGACACAGAAGAAAAGAGAAATATTGTTCAAGGCAAGTTAAAAAAAGCAAGACAGGAGGGTGATGATGCAAAAATTGACATCTTACTTGAAGAACTCCAGTTTTTAATTAACGAAGAAGATAAACTAAAGAAAAAGGAAAACGCTATATGACCAAGGAAGAGATATATACAAAAGAAAAACTCTTAAAACTTCCCTATATAAAAGAACTAATAAAGCTAGGTGTAAAAGAAGGAAGTTTAACTTATGACAAAATAAAGAATTACCTCCCATATAATATGAGCATTGATAATATTGACAATGTGCTTATGTTACTAAACGAGTTTAACATTAATCTGACGGATAAGGTAAACAAAGAAAAAAAAGAACATCCATTAGAAGAAAATGAAGTAGGCCTAGATGACCATATAAAGTACTACCTAAGAGAAGTTGGCAAAGTTTCACTACTATCGCAAGAAGATGAAAAACAACTGTCTAATAAGATTATTGAGGGAACAGAAAAACTAAAGTCTGTTATCTTCTCTTCAATTTATACCGTGGAACAATTCCTACTATTACACAAAAATAATAAAAGACCAGATGTATTTAAGATATTTGATTATGATATATTTGCTTATCCAAACAAGGAAGAACGGGTTAAACTTGAAAATAAACTTGAAATATTAATTAATAAATTAGAAGCACAGTATAAAGATATAAATAAAATAGAAAGCCTTCTAAAGAATAAAAAACAAACCAACAAAAGTAATCTGAGGAAAGAAAAAAAGATACTAATAGACTGCAGTATAGATGATATAAAAAAAGCCCAATTGTCTTTTGACCAAATAATGGTACTAGTATCTCTCTTTGAGCAAAGAATATCACAGTACATAGATAAAAAAGATAAGTTCTGTGAGGATGATAAGTCTGACAAAAACATAGAAGCAATTAAAAAAGACTTCATAAAACTTGAAAAAGAACTCGGAGGAAATGAAAAACTTATTAAATCTTGGTTTAATGCAATCAAAAAGGGAAAAGCAATTATTGATAAGGCAAAAAGCAATCTAATAAAAGCTAATCTAAGACTTGTAATTAGCATAGCCAAGAAATATATGCAAAGAGGTGTCCACTTCTTTGACCTTATTCAAGAGGGCAATATTGGCTTAATGAAGGCTGTTGACCGCTTCAAATACAAAAAACAATATAAATTCAGCACCTACTCCAGCTGGTGGATAAGACAAGCTATTACTAAAAGTATATCTGGACAAAAAAGACTTATTAGGGTGCCTCTACATATAAATGAGCAAATAAAAAGCTTTACCAAGGCAATAGGCAACCTGCTCCAAGACCTAGGCAGAGAACCAAGCCTACCCGAAATATCTCTAAATCTTAACTGGGATATAGAAAAAGTAAGAAACATTTACGCTATCGCAATGGAACCTATTTCACTCGAAAGCCAAATAAACTCTGACGACAACACAAAAGGACCTCTAATCAACATAGTAGAAGATAAAACAAGCCCATCAGCCGAACACAAAACAAGTATACACATGCTAAGAAAACATCTTGATAAGATACTACAAACGCTACCACAAAGAGAACGAACTATAATAAAACTCCGTTTTGGATTAATAGACGGACATAACTACACCCTAAGAGAAGCAGGAGATATCTTCAACCTAACTAGAGAAAGAATAAGACAAATTGAAAGACGAGCATTAAGGCAACTTAAGGCAACTGATAAAAATAACATCCTTAAAGAATATATATAACCAACCTAATAGGCGGTCTTAATCATCTATAAACTATCTTGAAAATCTTACCCCTTGTCGTGCCATAAAATAACAAAGTACTGGCACTATCGTTATCTTTAGTAGTAACAATCGGCGTTATAATCCTATCTGTCTTCCTAACTGTAGCACCATAAGAACCCAGTATCTTACCAGTACTAGTCTCCAAAACAATAAAGGAATTACTAAGGGTGTTTATACAAATATGTTCATAATTACCTGAAATTAAAACACCATTCGATAAATTTATCCTTGTCTTCCAGGACA
Organism: Nereis procera; assembly: GCA_032360585.1. Lineage (NCBI taxonomy): Eukaryota > Metazoa > Annelida > Polychaeta > Phyllodocida > Nereididae > Nereis > Nereis procera. The sequence goes on along the minus strand of JAUOBU010093315.1, from coordinate 12,213 downwards.
CATAACCACCAGTGATATCAAGCTTAAATATATAACCCTGATCACTAACAACATAAAAACCCTCTGAACCTCTGCCATAACCAATATAAGGACGGGATGTAACCCTAATATTATCAAATGTCCACAGCTCCCTAAAGCTATTTCTCCTAATCCTGAACGCTGCAACAGAATTACCTAAAGAGACCATAACTATATCATCCTTTACAACAGGCTGATTAATCATATCCTCATCAAGAATATATGTCCAGAAACTACCCGTACTTGGATTAAAAACATAAATCTTACTGTCTATGCCAAGTAATATATAATCCTTACTCGCAACAAGATTAGAAACATAATCATAAGCTCTTTCCTTCGGATCATAATACCAAAGCAAAGCCCCATCCCTTATCCTAAAAGCAGAAACCCTCGCATTGTCATGAAGAGTATAAACTATATCCTCTTTCACAAGCAGAGAAGAACCCTTCAAAAAACTACCTATATCCTTCTTCCACTCTAAACGACCAAGAGAATCTAAACAATATAAAGTACCATTATCTGTACCAAAAATAATCTTGCCAGAAACACTATCAACGACTGGACCTATAAAAACTCTACTGTCAATAGCAGTCTTCCAAACAAACTCTTTCGCCTTAATATCAAGCTTAACAAAAAGATTAGTCTTCAAACCTAACAAAACAGTATAATCAGGATATACATAAAACTCCGATGTAATATCTTGCTTAAGTTCTGCAAACCAACTGTCCAAAAACATATCACTCTCAACGCCCACTACACCTCCCCCCTTCCTCGCATCCAAATCGCCTATACCGGGAGTATTTATACCACTTTGTACAGTTGGCTTTCTTAACTGCGACTCCCTACGGATTGCTTCCATACGCACAGCCTCACTCTGCCTTATTGCACCACTTGCTATCTTGATACCAAGAGCTGCCATAACAAAAGCAGGTAAGTCATCATCTCTGTCAACCTCCGTGAAAAACGATACCTTACCCATAGATTTCACACCAGAATCAAAATGTAAATCTTTATGACCAAAACTCATTTTATCCTTATGTATATAAATAGACCTAAGAAGACCTGTACTCCAATACTTATAATTCAATACTCTTAAAAGCTGCTTGTCTGCACCATAAAAAGCCACCAGACGCAAACCACCATCCACCTTACTATAAGTCAAAGCATTATAGTAAATTACCTCAAGCTTACCACTCTCCGCTGGCTTATAATATTGAGTAAATAACAACCTGTTATTCCCATCATAATAAGACCGTTTTAATTGGATAAGCTTATTTCTTGCCTCCGATAAATACCATTTCTCATCTCTGCGAGTTGAATTGTTCCGTATGGCAACCGCTTCATAGTAGATATAAAACCTTCCTAACTTATCTTCCACTATAGACTTTTCTACAATGCCCTCCTTGCCATAGAAAAAAAACTCCTTCCTTACCTCTTCATCATCTTTAAAATAAGTCTTCTCCTTAACTTTATTACTGGAATTATACAAATAGCTAATTAAACCAAATTCCTTGCCATCAGCATTAAAGAAACTTGTCTTTATAAGCCTAGAGTTAGAATCATAGCTTGATATTGCATACACACTAGGTGAATGTTGCTCCGTGTAAATCGCAAGAGGATATGTGTTATTAACATCAGGCAGAATAAAAGAAAGGTAATTATACTCATAAACATAAAACAATAAAGCGGGTAAAAAAACAAAAGAATACAACCTCATAATACCAGCTCCTTACACAAAACTATATAACATTATAAACTCACAGACCCACCACCCTTAGGTGGCACAAGACAGCTTTGATTGAAAAAACACAGATTTAACTACTTACCTATATGTTATTACTGGGTCTTATGCTTGGGGGAATGTTAAATAGTATTTTTACATATAGCTTATACAAAAGTAACATAAATATAATAATAACTATAATCATTAAGATAAATATACTCTAGTGCATATTATAACCGTGTCGAACGACTTTTAATGGACTAAGATTTAACTTCTTAAGATATACTATTGCTAATTTCCTTTTCCCTTAAGAAGTTTGTTTATAACATATTTAACTTTTTACTTATATCTATCGCTAATTTACACGCTCTTTTATAGCCTATTATTCTTAATTTGAAGATATTTCTTCCTTGAAAGGAAGTTAATTTTATCCCCTCTTAAGAAGTTTTCTAACAACTTTTTATAGAAAAATGTCGAACAACTCTAGTGGGCTTTTTACTATAGAATCCTTATTTTTATATATTTCTTTTAATAGGTACAAGAGATGAAACCCGTTACTCGCTCCTTAATATTGTTTATATCTTTATCTTATACGCTGTTAGATTACACAAATAATGCACAAGCACAAACAAAAGAGCAAAATGAAAAGCAAAATAAAACTACTATTAATGGAGAATATAAAAAAGTAAGACTAGGTATGACAAGAGAACAAACTATAAACATTATAGAACAGGATATAGACCTTGAAATAGACCTAAGCTCAGACTATGGGGACTTTGACGAAGAACAAAAATACCTGCTTAAAGCCCAAAGAAGGCCGTTCATCGAACACATTTACTACCAATTCACAAAAATAAAATCCAGTAAGGAATGGATACTGTATGCTATTATTATTAACTTTAATCCACTATACAATGACTACATAAAATTACACAAAACTATAAAAAACAAATATGGAAAAGCAAATATAATGACCTCTAAATACGCAGTATGGTCTTCAGAAAATAAATATAAAAGCTATGACGGAAGAGATATAAATGTTACGCTAATAACTCATAAACCCGCTAGTATCAAGATTATAGACGAAAGCCTATACACAAAAGAAGGTGTACAAAAAAGAAGAAGCAAATACGCAGAAATAAAAACATATCAAGAAGAAATAAATAAAAGATTATTAAGCGATTTCAACACAGATAATAAATAAAATCTATGTTTTAGAAAACTCCGTGTAAAGAGACTTCTTTTAAAAAAAAAGCACCTCTAAATTAAATAGAATAATGTTGTAAACAAACTTCTTAAGGAGAAGGAAAACTAGCTCCTTAAAGGGAAAATACCTCAAACTAAGAAGAATAGGACATAAAACCTCGCGGAAATTAGCAATAATATTGCTTAAGAAGTTAAATATAAGTCTATTAAAGTGGTTCGCCACATAATGTACACAATAGAATAGAACTTCAAATATATAGCTTAAGAAGATAAAACCACAAAATACCCTTAAAAGTGCTGAGCCACATATATGATAAATAACTTCCTAAACCAATCTTTTAAACCACAAAACGAAGTAGATAACCCGTACCCCAAATTAAGTGCCCTACTTGGGAAAACTCCCATTACCATATATATCATACTCATAAATATCATAATATATATGATCTGCATCTTACTGGAAGAAAACGAAAACAATAATTGGAAGTTTGGTAGCCTTGACTTCAGCATTGTAACAATACATAACGAATATTACCGATTTATAAGTGCTTGTTTCCTACACGGTTCTATGATGCATATAGCCCTTAATATGTTCAGTCTCTTTATGGTAGGCACATTTATAGAACATATCTTTGGAAAAATCAACTTCTTTATATTATATATGGGAGCAGCACTTATATCAACCACTTCAAGCTATTACTTCAGCCTATCAGGTATTGGATATACTATTGATTCACTAGGTCCTATGGAGTCTGTTGGTGCTTCAGGGGCTATATTTGGTATAGTCGGTGGGCTCACATTCTTTATGCTCGCGAACAAAGATAAAATAAATACCATTGTCAGAAAAAAACTACTATTCAACCTCTTTACAGTAATTAGCCTTAACCTTGCATTTGGACTATTCTCTGGACTACCTATAGATAACGCAGGGCATATTGGAGGACTAATCGGAGGCTTTCTAGTTGCAGGACTACTAAAAGCAGAAATACTTGGCAAAAAGAAACAGCCTCTTGCAAGCATTATCGCTATCTTCTTTAGCATACTACTAACAGCGTCATTTCTGTGGGCTACATACAACTATATTGCAAATACAAGGCATTCAGAAAGCATGCTAATACATTACTTCTAAGCTTATTGTGGCGAACCACTCTCAATAGGCATCTAGCGTTTAACTTTTCAAGCAATATTATTGCTAATTTATGCGAGGTTTTCTGTCCTATCCTTCTTAATGTGACGGTATTTTCCTTTAGGGAGAGTTAATTTGCTTTTTACTTAAGAAGTTTGTTTACAGCTCATCGAGAATCAGAAGGAATGCCTCCCATCGAACATATAATATCAAACTCTGCCTTCTGGACAGGCTGAACCGAAAGCCTAACGCCTCTCGCAACAAGTTTCATACCCTTAAGTTCCTCAATAGACTTAATTTCTTTAAGACTTACAAGCCCCTTAAAATCAGCCTTGTAAGTTAAGTCTACCATATACCATCTTGGCTTATCTTTTGTTGACTTGGGATCATAATATTTAGAGGAGCTATCGTACGCCGTATAATCCACATAAGCTTCCTTGGAAACATACGCAAGGCCAATTACTCCAGGTTCCTTACAATTAGAATGATAAAATAACACTAAATCACCCACAAGCATATCATTCATCATATAATTCCTTGCTTGATAGTTCCTAATACCGTCCCAGCTAGTGGTCATAGCCTCCGATGCCTTAAGATCATCAAAAGAAAATACAGACGGTTCAGTCTTCATAAGCCAATAAGAATTAGTCGCCATAGTAATCATCCTCAATATTATTATCAAGTTCAGGAAGAAGAGGTGTAATATCATCTTTACTGGGAGGAGCTAGCTTATTTAAAAGATACTTAGCTATCCGTGGTATCGACATATTTACCAAACTATTCGTAAGAGATAAGAACTTCTTAGAATCCCTCTCCAAAACCATATACTTCTCCACCGACTGCTTGGTAAGATTATCAGTCCAACTTAGATAAGCGTAATTAGTATCAGCATCTACAAGCCTTATAACTTCCTTCTTAGAAAAATTAAGATAGCCAAGATAGAAAGATAAAAGCGATATAACTCTAACCTCTAAAACAAGATCATAGCCAGCTTTCTTAATGGAACTAGGATAAGGCTTATCCCAATAAGCAAAATACTTATAACTTTCATCCTGTGCCTCTTCACCAAACTCGACATCTAGCAAAACATCTGCCTCACCTAGAGAGAGAGATAATGCCTTTCTATAGCTATTCTGAAAATCATAAGTCCTTAGCAAATCTTCAAGAACTGTTGGCTCATCCAAGTGAGTATTATCATATATCGTATCTACAGAAATCTTGAGCAGAAGTAGTACTTTCTTCTTGCCCTTTTGTAAATAAGAATAATCCTCATAAGCTATATATTCAGGTCTTTTCTTTTCACAAGACAAAAAAACTAACAAACTAAGTAATAAAAATACTTTTACAAAACTTCTCATAAAAACCCAATTCCGTGACCTAGCACTTTAATAAAATGTATATTGTAATGAACTCACTTTAAACAGACAGATATTTAACTTATTAAGCTCGTGCTGTTGCTAATTTCCATATATAAAATATAAGAGTACTCGTGTAAAACAACTAAATAACTATAGCAAGCTTCTCACTACAATAACTACAGCTATCACCGTCCAAGCCAACTATTTTAGTCTCATAGGAACGCCTTCTAATAAGGACAGCAGAACAATTCGGACAATAAGTATCAGCCGTCCCTTTTATATCTGCATTACCTATATAAACATAATTAAGTTTACTAGAAGCTAACTTATAAGCGTGAAGCAGCGTCTTTGTAGAAGTCTTTGGTAAATCAAGCTTGTATGAAGGATAATACCCAGAAAAATGTAAGGGTATATCTTTGTCTAAAACAGAAACAAAATCTACAAGAGACTCTATATCTTCATCGCTATCATTAAGACCCGGAATAAGCAAATTAGTAATCTCAAGCAAAGGAGGCTTTTCCATAGACTTCAGTAATTTAATATTCTCTATGACAGGCTCCAGAAAACCCTTGCATATCCTCTTATAAAACTTAGAGTTAAAACCTTTAAGGTCTATATTTATGGCATCTATATAAGGCATCAAAGCCATAAAGGGTTCTCTATTTATTGTACCATTAGTAACAAGCACATTTAAGAAGCCATTTTTTCTAAAAAGCTTTGCCGTATCCATAACAAACTCATACCACATAAGCGGTTCGCTATAAGTATAGGCAAGCCCCAGAGAAGCATTCTCCCTCGCATAATTCAAAATATCTAAGGATGAACAATATTTAGTAGTGCTTTCAACTTGAGATATGCTCCAGTTCTGGCAAAAAGTACAACCTAAATTACAACTATTAGCAGAAACCGATAGTATCTCCGAACGAGGATGAAAATGGAAAAGCGGCTTCTTCTCTATAGGATCGAGTGATAAAGATGTTGTCTTGCCATAATTAGTCGCATAAAAAGTACCATTTATGTTAGTCCTACCCATACATCTTGCAAGTTCCCCTTTATCAATCTTACACTCAAAAGGACAAAGTTCACATCTTATCTGACTATTCTCAAGCTTTTTATAAAATAAGGCTTCTTTTTTAATCGCTCATAACCCCACATACTCTCTTAATTGGTTTCCATAAGGTTGCTGTAAGTAAACTTCTTATAAGGAAAAGAAGATTAACTCCTTAAAGGAAAAATACCTTCAGTAAGAAGAATAAAGCACAAAATAGTATATAAATTAGCAACTGCACAAGCTTAATAAGTTGAATATAAGTCTATTTAAAGTGGTTCGCCACAATATACATTTTATTAAAGTCGAAAGCCACAAGTTTCACACCTCACGAAGAGGTTTGCTTACAAAAATATAATGCTTTTGAGGAAAATTAAAAAAAAAGAAAGATAAAAAGTAAAAGAACTATTTAATGTCATAAGAATATAGGGTTTTTGCAATAAAATCCTCGTCCTCTATCGCCTTAATAAAACTATTTGTTAGATTTTCCATCGATACGGGCTTCCATTTCAATATCCAATCACCTAGAAAAGGTAAATGAGAACCTAAATCATAAAGAAAATTAAAATATCTAATATAGCCTAGGTTTTTACCTTTGAAGCTATCTTTATTATAAATAAGCGAAGGCTTAAAAATAGTCCAATTAAGCTTAGAAGCCTTTAAGTATTCCTCCGCTCTAAGTTTATGCTTTATATAACCGCCCAAAAATGGGGGAGCACCAGCAGCGCTCATAAATAAGAAACGGTTTATTCTATTGCCCTTAGATATATCTATCATCTTCTTTGCAGATAGAAAATTAAACCGCTCATAGGTAAGAGCATCTTTTTCACGCAAAATAGCGACAAGATGTATAACAACATCTGCCTCGATAGAAGATATCTTACCTATATCATCTTTGGCAAAGTCAATATCGATTAGATTAACCTTATCAGCCAAAGCACCAAGTTTAGCAAAAGAACTATGCCTTAGCAAACAAGTAATTTCATATCCCTTATCAAGCAAAGCTACCAAAAGACATCTGCCAACATAACCGGTTGAGCCAGTCAAAACAACCTTTTTATGGCTCACAACCTTTAATAAATCTGTACTCAACTTTTTTGTCATAGCCATAACTAGTTTCTATGAAGTTTTACGCCTTATTATTCTGTAGCAAAGCAGTTAAATCGACTGAATTTAACTGCTTAAGCTATACTATTGCTAATTGCCAGGCTGTCTTCTACCTTAAAAAAGGAAGTTAATTTTCTTTCCCCTTAAGAAGTTTGTTTACAAGAAGTTTATTTACATTATTCTTGACTTAAAAAGCTAATCCTCTCTCTTAAGAAGTTTCCTTACAGGTTTATATGTCTTTCTGTGTATATCGGTCGGACCATTTTCTTGTAATTCTTTTAAGTGTACTTTGCTAGGGTACCCTTTATGCTTGGCAAAAGAATAGCTAGGGAATATACTGCCATAAGTTCTCATAATGCTATCTCTAGAACACTTGGCAACTATGGATGCGGCGGCTATCGAGGCGCTTAGGGAATCCCCCTTTATAATGGAATATGAACTCTGCTTCAAATCCGAAAGTACAACCGCATCTATTAAGACTATATCTGGCTTTAAGGATAGATTGCTTATCGCCTTATACATGGCGAGCTTTGAGGCATTAAGTATATTTACTTCGTCTATGATGTCGGCTTCCACAACGCCAACACCAATGTCTACGGCCTCTTCCCTTATCTTGGAAAATAAGCCTTCTCTTCTGGTAGGGCTAAGCTTCTTAGAATCATTCAAAAAAGGAATAACTAATGACAGGTCTAAAACAACTGCTGAAGCAACAACAGGACCAGCTAAAGAACCACGGCCAGCCTCATCCACACCCGCTATGTATACAGAGGAAGAAAACTTGCCGCTGTAAGAAATGTCAAAGTCATATAATGAAGAAGTCAATATAATGCTAAACTGTCTATTTGTCGGATTTACTATCTATATTACTATCTACCTTAACATCAGATGCACTAATTTCGCTATTTTGCTTACTAGTCCCCTTAGTATCAGGCTTGATCTTATCCTTCTTTGTTGTACTAACTGTCTTAGATTTACTATCAGAACTATCCGATTTACTTGAAGCAACAGCGGTAGCGGTAGCGGTAGCAGTAGCAGATTTAGACTTATTATCTATAAACCTCTTTACTTGAGCCGCTTTACCTCTAAGGTTGCGTAAATAATAGAGCTTAGCTCTTCTCACTCGTCCCTGACGAGCCACTACTATTTTGTCAATCTTCGGGGAATGTAAGGGGAATACTCTTTCAACATTAACATTATTAAAAGATAATTTCCTCACGGTTACAGTCTTACGAAGACCACTCCCATTCATAGCAATAACTATACCCTCAAAAACCTGTACCCTCTCACGCTTACCCTCTTTAATCTTAAAATTAACTTTAACGGTATCACCCACATTAAAAGTCTCAGGCTCTTTTCTAAGATACTTAGATTCAAGCTCTTTAATTAAAAGTTCTCTATTACTTACCATATTAATCCCTCGAAACATCTATTCTTAGCAAAGTTAATTTTATTTTTCCTAAGAAGTTTTCTTGCAAATAAATTAGGACAACTAAAAGCCCTCTTCAAAATAAGAGGATATAATATCAAGATCAGACAAAGAAAATAATGACTTCTCCAGAAGATCAGGCCTATACTTCATAGTGTTATAAATAGCACTCTTTCGCCTGTGTGTACTTATTTTAGAATGATTACCACCAAGCAAAACATCCGGCACATCCAAACCCTCAAAAGAACATGGCCTAGTATACTGATCATACTCCAGTACCCCACCCTCAAAACTCTCCTCCTCAAGAGAAGAAAGATTGGAAAACAAAGAACCAGAAAGCCTAACAACCACATCCATAAATACTAAAGCAGAAAGACTACCATTGCTTGTAACATAATCGCCTATCGATACCCTATCATTGTCAAATAAATCAAATATCCTTGCGTCAAAGCCCTCATAATAACCACAAACTAAAACAATATCCTCTTCTAAAGCAAACTCCTTTGCTCTCTCTTGATTAAATGAAACACCTCCAGGTGTTAAAAAAACAAGCCTCTTATCACAAGCCCCCACATCCATAAGTGCTTCGTACAATACATTACACTTAAGAAGCATACCAGGTCCCCCACCACTAATCGTATCATCTACCTTATTATGCTTATCACGGGAATAATCACGCCAGTTAATAAGGTTAACCTTTAAATTACCACTGGAAATACTCCTCGCAATAATACCTACATCTAAATAACTTTCAAACACCTCTGGAAACAATGTCAAAATACTAAATGTCAAATAAAACCTTCCTAATATATAGCACACTATCCTCTACATATAGAAAACTACTTAATAGTGAAACGACCTTAAATAGACTTAGATGCGAGCCTCTTATTGTATACTTACTATTACTTCTATGGGGTTTTACGACTTATCCTTATTAATTTGAAGCGATTCCTTTCTCAAGACAAAGAATCTCTATAATGTTATATAAAATCCTCTACATTAGAAAAATAAATAACCCTATCTGAAAAGGACAATTCTTTGAGCAAATTACACCAACTGGGAAGATACAACGACTTCTTTCCGTCTCTTATATAATAAAGTTCACCACCGCCGTGGTCAACCAAACCTTCAAAAATACCAAGTCTTACACTAATATCTCCACTCGAAAGTGCAAAACATTCAAAACCTATAATATCTGTATAATAATATTCTGAAGAAGATGACAAGACAGGGAAATCACAACGCCTTAAATAAAGAAAAGTACCAGGCCACTTCCTATCCACAAAAGAACCAGCAACATCTATAAGAAAACTACTACCAAAACTCCTAAAACCCACGCCAAGTAACTCAGCATAACAAGAACCTGACAAAATATAAAGCCTCTTATAGGAAAATACATCCTCCTGAAAACCACTGTATATCTCAAGAAAATACTCACCACCACCCCTACTACGCAAAACTCTAGCAACAATTATATAATCTTCGCCACCCCTGGACAAGCTAATCTCTCTATAAAAGCATTAAACCACTACAAATATACAAAGCTCTAACAAAAAAAGAAAAACTACAGCACAAAAGAAATAGATACCAAAGAAATCATCAAAAGGAATATAAATCTCTAATCAAGTATCTCTAAAATAACTCTCCTGCCATACTTAGTAGAAGCAGCACTCAGTATCGTGCGTATCGCCTTCGCTATACGACCATGCTTACCTATTACCTTGCCAATATCGTCTTCCAAAACCTTAAGCTCTAAAATAGTAGACTTGGCACCCTCTATAACCTTAATACTTACACTATCTGGATTATCAACCAGTGATTTTATAATGTACTCAACCAGACTTTTCTCGTCTATACTTCTCTCATCCATTTGCAGCTCCTATACTCAAGTTCATCATTAAAATTGCCTATACTAATTCTATGCCTTGCTTTCTAACAAGATCTGAAACCGTATCACTAAGTCTTGCACCCTTTTTATACCAATCTATAAGCTTTGCTTCATCTATTATCTTACAAACTTGATCCTCTTCACTGGCTAAAGGATTATAATATCCAAGCAAATCTATATAACGACCATCCCTCTTAGCCCGAGAATCCACAACCACTATTCGATAACGGGGAGACTTCTTCCCACCCGTCCTAGAAAGTCTAATCTTAACCAAAATACTTTACCCCAAAATCTACCTTAAATTAAAACAATGTGACAAACCACTTCAACACAATATATATTCAATGTCAGAAACACCATCCACCACTCTTCATTCGGATTTATACCTTACCTAAGATATCCTCCTCTAAGAAGCTTATTCTCTTTTCCTTAAGAAGTTTGCCTGAAAAATGACTACACACAAAGTATAGCACCATTAAACGCAAAAGATAATACAAGATAAAATAAAAATCTACCACAATAACCTATATTTTTAGTTTTTTTATATTTCCTCCTACATCACCGCCCATAAGACTATTAAGAAAGTTAGGATTCCTCCTAAACCTCTTCATCATCTTCTGCATACTCCCAAACTGCTTAAGCAAATTATTTACTTCCTGTATACTACGACCACTACCCTTAGCTATCCGCATACGCCGACTAGCATTCAATATCCTGACATTCATCCGCTCTTTAGGTGTCATAGATAAGATTATCGCCTCTGTATAGACAAGTTTCTTCTCCTCTATGTCAAGATCATCCGAATTAACCCCTTTAGATAAAGGCAACATACCTAAAAGACCCTTCAAAGAACCCATCTTACGCATCTGTCTAATCTGAATAAGAAAATCTTCCATATCAAACTTATTTTTGAGTATCTTCTTCTTCGTTTTAACAACTTCTTCCTCATCCAATGAAGAACTAACCTTCTCCACAAACGATAATATATCACCCTTCCCAAGTATACGACGAGCTACCCTGTCTGCATGAAAAAACTCGAGATTATCAATCTTCTCACCCACCCCTATAAACTTTATATCCTTACCCGTCGTCTTACGCAAAGATAACGCAGAACCACCCCTCGCATCACTATCAAACTTCGTAAGCACCATACCAGTTATACCAATACGATTATCAAAATCGTTCGCAACGCCAACTACACTCTGACCCGCCATAGAATCACAAACAAACAATACCTCACAGGGATCACTACACCCCTTTATAAGCTCAAGCTCTCGCATTAATTCCTCATCAAAAGATAAACGACCCGCTGT
>JAUOBU010092205.1:0-13952 GCA_032360585.1 Nereis procera | reverse complement strand
CATTGAATATTGCGTGTCAAAATCCATTGAATATTCACCGCAATATTCAATGGCTTATATTCCACTGAAGATGACACGTATGTGGTATAATGCTTCAGATATGTCCCTATCTGTGCTTATTCTGCGATCATCTTCATCACAACCGGGATATGTGTGCATTTCTGTATGAACACCTCAACATTTAGCTCTGTGTGGATGTCCTAAACATTGATGTGGGCTGGTCAATTTGCAGGACGGTGAAAACTCCTTCAGTGAGCGGAGATTTTCAAAATAGCTGCCTGATTTGAATTGGTTTGTAAACTGTCATTCATTATAAGTCAGAGACTCTGAAATTGTTCTGATAGTCTCACGGCTTATTCAGCGATACACGTTTTTGATTCTGGATGGCAGGAAGAATTCACCACGCAGTGTTTTCCACGGGTTGAACGGTCCTGGGAACGAGGGAAGATTTCTGACACCAAAATACCAACCTCTGCTTCCCACAGGCTGCCAGAAAATCAAATATGATACACACGTTGGCCTGCTTTATTAAGAAAGAAACTTGCAAAATTAGTGAATAGAATGCAATGTTGTACTATCTGTGGGACGCTAGCAGGATTTTGCTACATATCTATCAGCTCGCGAGTAACAGATACGAAGCTCATTTACCTTGCCTTCGACTGCAAACCATTGATGAGAAAGGCCTATTTTCCCCATCAGACGGATGCATTCATCAAATTGTTTGTCCATGTGTTTGAACTTTTTATTCACACTGGTCATGAAACATTTCCACTGCACACCAGTTGACATATCTCACTGTTTTTTCTCAGAAAAAGGGGTATCAGATAGAAAAACGTTTTTGAACAAGGATTTCTCTAAGATTATTCAATGATTGCACGGAATCAGTCAGTCACCAAGCTTGAAGTAAGACACTCTCTACGCATGTACCTTCCTAAATTGTTTTGAGAATGCAACCCTCCGTGCGTCAATTTCTGTACAGCAGTCCTATGAAAACAATACTTCTTATGACAAGCCTTCAGCAGCGATCATGCTTACAGTAAAACATTCATTATGCATGGACTCTTATGAAACTATCATGCACGAATCTAATCATTTGGCTATCGTTCTCATGTGGATCTGTCATGCCTTGAAGGCCGCTTTTCAGTCAGGACTGTTGTACCAAATAGTCGACTACCAGGGGGTATCGCTCGTTGAGATATGCCAGCAGCAGCACTAACGCTGGCTTTTTATCGTGCTTCTAATGCTGATTTTAGGGGATAATATCGGTTTTATGACATGACTGTCATCATATACCAATCTTATTACAGTGAATGATGAGGCAGCAAACATCCTCACGTAATAAAACAGCCTTTATTGGATACTCCAAGTGTTCAACAATTTAAGCCTTTCTCTGTGCCCGACTTCCGGCTTTCTTGCTGTCTGTCTGTCTGTCTGTATGTGTGTCTTTCCATGAGTGTGTGTGTGCGTGTGTGTGATACTATTTTAACAAACTCTCGCTTGGATAAACAGCACTAACCCATGCCCAAGTCTAAATCTGACGGGTATGACCAAATCCTTCGCCATAATGGTCCCCCAAGTCCATCCGAGTTGGGTCTACTCCTAATCATTTTTTCATTGGCCTTTGTAAGAAAAGCTATCAAGTCAATGTTGACTAAAAAGGAGTCTTGCGCAGCTAATATAATTTAAGACATCTCTTTTCATTTGTCTTACCGGACATTATTTTTGATTTGGAAGAGCGTACCATTAGATTACAGATCTAACAAAGTATGTTCTTTGAATTTGTCAGTAAGTTAGGAGGATAATTGCGTGAGATGTCTTTTGTGCCAGAAATGTATTCCCAAAGATCATCCAAAAGTACAGCCTGATTGGAATACGGGAAGGGCGTACTGGACGCCGGCCGTACGTCCACACGTCCTGCCAAACCGCATGAATAGATAGTCTCGCATGGTTTCGCCGGCGAGACGCTAAGAGTATGAACGTGGCCATGATAATTGAAGATTTGAACCGTGGAAGTCTTCCTGTTTCTGTACTATTTTTCCACCTATACTGTTTTTTGAGAGCGTCACCAAATAGTAATCAAAGACCGATACTGAAAAAGAAGGCGTCTCCTGTCTTTCAGGACGAACAGGTCATATTGTTACCCTGTATCTATGCATGTTGCACTTTTCCAGCGAAAAGAGAGTCCACATGGTATCTCACCTAAGACTGGTTGTACCGAAAAGAATTACCTCACTAATTTAATTGGATATAAATTAGGAGGAGACTCACCCGATGCTGGGTTGATTCGCCGCCGGAGTACTGCTAGCGGAGTTGTCCTTCCCGGGAGCCGATTGAGAGTTGAGGTCTGGCAAGTCACCGTCCGAGTCAGTCATCTCTTCGACATCACGTTTGGACTTCGTTGCAGATAGAGTGGGGAGGGATGGTCTCGATGTGATGTCCGGATTTATAGGCTACGGGAAAGAAACAAAAAATAAATGTTTAAACCAAAAAAGGTGTATTTTATTATTTCCAAAAAAGTGACATGTTCTTCTGCATCACGTCGGTGAACTGTTCCAGAAATATGAGAGATACATCATTTATTCCCTGTCCAACTGAAAAAAAATGACACTCGTATGGCCAACAAATATCATGTGTGCTGAACTTGAACTTGCCCTTTCAACTTGTCTGGTACCCCCCACCAAAAATAAAAATGCCCACAGATTTTATAGGAAAGATGTCTCGACTGGCAGATCATATATCCATTATGAAAAAAAGGAATAGAAAAATCAGGTCAGGAGAGCTAAATGTGCGACTTCGTACCTACGACCTACAATGACATCGACATTGGAACTTGTCACACCCCCAACATGACAAATTGTCATCTCCGTACGCTTGAAGTAAGTGACAAATCTTACATGTATACATTAAGTCAACCTTGAGATATCGTCCAGACCCAAATTCGTTAACAGACGGACAAAAGGACACACGGATGGACGGACAGACGGACAAACGCACGGACAGAGACAGCTTCGTATCGTCTGCCGGAGAGCCTGGTACTAGCCCCGGCCCCTACCTGTCGTGGGCAGAAATTGATGATCACAAAGAGATACTCACAGGGTTATTCCTAGACTGTCAACATACCCTTTCTGACAGAGATATGCAGGCAGACGTTGATTAATAGTACTAAAGGTCAAACAGAATACTCTCTTTACTACTCAGAGAATCCATCTAAAATTTGAAAGATATCCCTAACAACTCGTAATTACCTTTTGACATGCTTTGATCCCAGAGCGAAGGATGTGTTCTTCTAGAAAACTGAACATTTGAACCACAAATGTCTCTCGTTCAGTGAGGGTTCGTGCGGCTGATCCTGACGGCGGGGGTTTGGTTGCCTTAGACAACGTGGTCCTCATGCTGCTGTACCAGCGCTTAAAATCGCTGACTGCAACAGAAATCATAACTATTTCTTAGTCGTGTCATTGCCAAAGTTAATAAATACAATAAGAGTCATGCTACCCAATAAGATAAAACTGATTCTGACAAAACAGTTTTGGTTTTGGCAGACCCATCGGCCTGTCAGAGTCATCCGATCTTCCCAATGGTAAAAGTGCAGAGCAGAGAAAATGTACAGTTTAACTAGCTAAATACAACGCATTTAAAAAATAACACAGAAAATGTTATTTATTTCCATGGGAGCATACACATCTCGAAGCCTATTCCCCACCAAACCATGTGTTCAACAGGGTCTATGAGAGAATCAAATTCCAAAGCCGCAAAGAGGCTTCCCTACCCAGACCGCTCTGCCATGCTTATAGTAGTGCGCGGAGAAATATTCGACCTTTTGGCACTTAGTCAACTTGAGATTGGAGATATCCTACACGCAAACAACAGTCATCTCACCAAAGTCCATGCGTGTCCATCTTAAAAGTTACAATAAGAGATATGTCACAACTTCATAGTTATCTTTAATGAAATGGGAGTTTGGACAGGGGATTGCCAGCTGGACAGAAGTTTGGTCGGACGGAAGAACAAAGGGACACAATCGCAGACGGTTGGACGGACAGGGCCATACTGCGCTTCTCCAGATCCGCGTATAAAAACGGGGGCAAATACTCACGGGTCAGGTTGAGATGGCAGGCAATCTCTTCAAATTTGTCCTCCCGTAGTTCTCTGTCGCGATATTGAAAAGACGACTTCTTGTACAAATAGGGGTGTTGAAGGAGGAACTCCTTCACATCACGTTGCTGTTCGATGCTCAGTTTAATTGGAAAATCCGCCCGACGACTCACACGTCCTACACCAGGGATGTCGGGGAGAACAGGCTGACTGCGGCTGGCAGGCTCAGACTGTGAGCGGATGGAAACCTGCTTGGGCTGCTCTGATGGACTGTCCTCCGTAACAATGCACTCACTGAAATTGAAGATTGGGAACAAAGTTGATTACTCAATGTCAGGAAATGCAGCACTTATGTATGTTCTACCAAAGACTCTATCAGGAAAAAATTTGGTTAGAGAAGACGGGGCTAAGAAATTGATTAGGTCAGTGGTTATTACTGCCCGCCTAGAGCCGGGTGTCTCGAGAGTGGCTGAATTGCATCAGCCTTATAGAGATAATTGGTTCACGCATTTTTGCCAGACGGACGGGATAGTCTCTTCACCGGTAGATAAGCTCACTGATGCTGGCAGGGTTTCCTGTCAGTTAAATTACACACCGGCCGGGGGTGTGCTGCATGGTGCCTCCAATTCATGACGTCTGCCTTTATCGATGTACCACCTGCTGCCAGGGGGATGACTTCTGTTAAAGTCATGCTTTAGAGTTTGGAGGCTGGTCGGGTTGATTGAGCCCAAGACAGGTACACATTAGAATGGGGCATTGATTATAACAATTGGCACAAGGAATGGGTCGAGACACATTTTGGTGTGATTGAAAACCAAAATATTACGGATCTGAAGGGTTGACATAACTAGGGTAAATAAGCAGTTTGGTTCATGTGAAATGTGCATATTGAAACGCAGAGGGAGACAAGGATTGATTTGAACCATCACATGGCAAGAGCATTGTTGTTGTGGATAAGAGTTGGGAAGGAAATGGGACCTGGGTCTGCAGTGTATATGAGGAATATTCTCCCAATATCACCTTTCATTAAACCAAAAAATTTATCCTTTCGGCAATACGTCTTTTCCACATTAAGAGTGTACGATGTTGAATGGGATTCACTTTTCCGGATAGTCCTTAATGAAATTACTCCTATATATCTAACACCGTTTCCCTCCACTATTGAGTTAATTCTTCCACATCGCCAAAGAAAATCAACTCATATTTTTGGGTGCATGCTTAGGAAGGTTGGCATCAAGTTTTTGTGTTGCAACTGGGAGCACGCTGGAGGGCCAAGAAGATTTGTCTGTTTCGAAGGAGGCTCAGCTTCCATCACTCTCACTCTGTTTATCTTGAGAAATGACATGCTGTCTTGGGACTGACTATTTCCATTTGCACAATATTATCACATGAGGACAATTGAAGATACATTGCCTTTTATTTACTCACAGGGAAACAATGCACTTCCCATTCCTAAGGGATGCCACAGTAGCTCATGTGTAAGGAGCCTCGATAAGTTTTGATTGCCAGACTCAGAGGATGTTGATTCAAACCCAACCAAAGTCAAAATTCAATTACATTTCAGACATGCATTTCATGATCCTGTTGCCTGTACAAGTGGGAATAGTTATCTCTGACCTGATATCTGGGTGGGTGCTTTGGGTTGGGGGGGGGGGGGGTGGGTGGTGTTTGACTAAATTTACATCTCATACTCCTATATTACACAGCAACAGGATCACACAAAATTAAAAAAAAAAGGGGGATACTGTCTACTGGGGAGATGTCAGGGCTACACCCAGCATGTGGTACCTATCAGCACACTGCTCACCTCTCCCCAATAACTTCTAATGGGGGATTGGGGCACAAATTTTTCTCCATCTCATACAGTCTGCATTATTCATCCATTCACCAAAGTCACAGCAAATCCCACATAACACTTATACTTACTCCTCTGATGCTGTTTCAGGGTCAGAAACCTGCTCAATTCTTGCCTTCCTGGAAAGTGGAGGAGTGGTGGTTGCTGCAGGCTTGTTTGCTGGTGATTTGGATGCCCTCCGGCACCTTGTCTTTGGAGGCATTTTCTGTCAGTCTGTGATTTTTACCAGATGGAGCTGATGACAACACGTCCGTCAACAGCGGTGGTTTGAGATCGAATGACAGAATTTAACAAATTTGGTGGGAAAAGACATTTCTATAGACCTCTTCCCATCAGCGGCGATTAAGCGCCGCCAAGGCGCCGCTAGGCACAACGAGCGCCGACAGAGCGCCAACGAAGCGGCGCCGATGCGTCGCTAATGCGGCTCACGATCGTGGCCGAAAAGGGAGATATTCCCTAGACACGATGGCGCCATCTCTTGGCGAGCAGACGGAGACCGTGAGAAAAAACCGCGAGACGTAATTTACGTACATCCGCGCTAAATCGGCGATGACACAAAATTAGCGGCGCACATTCGGCGCTAGTTCGCCGCATTGGCGGCGAGGAGAGATTACGTAACATATCGGGGCAAATTTTTCAACTGGTCGAATAATCATAGCCGGTGAAATGAACAACAGGCGCGATGTCAAAACGGCCGGCGTTGAGAAAAAACAAGCGCCGGAACGTCGGCGAGAAACCCCGATTCGACAATTTTAGGCATACCGGCGCTGAATCGGGAGTCGAATCGGCTATGTGTAATAGCAGCATAACAAGCGAAGATCGTGTCTACAACTACAGGTTAATTCGGGCCAGGCGCGTAGTGGAAAACGCCTTCAGGATTTTTGTAAACCGTTTAGGTGCCTTCACACAACACTACAGCAATCCAATGACACCGTCAACACAATCAACATGGCATGCATTGTACTGCACAACCTTATCTGTACAAGAGCTCCCTCTTTTGAAAATCACCTTGCTCATGTCAGCCTTGGAAATGGTCAGGTAGTTCCTGGTTCCTGCCATCACGGATTGTCATGGGATGATGTCAAAAATGTTAAAGCAGGGAACTGTGTGTTTTTTATGTGATTGCACTCATAATATTGGGTTGCATGTTCCTGTGCAACAATAATGTCTGCACTTTGATACCTGATTACTACATTCTGTTGTTGGACATTACATGTGTTGGCATTGTACCCAATTTAAATATCGGCACTGGCTCTGTCAACACAGTCCACTTGATTGCTTGAGTATTGTTTTATGAAGCACAACTCAATCAATCAGGTATCCTGAGGGTATATACTAAATTGGAAACTCTTAAAAATGGGATACTGAATTAATTGTCATCAGGTATCATATATAGCAAAGTGTATTTTCACCACCGATATGCCGTTTCAAGATCCACATTATCCATTGATTATTGCGTTGAATATTCAATGGGTTTTGACATGCAATATTCAATGGATTATGAGTCAGAATTACACCTGTATTAGCTTGCCGAATCTACTTTGGATAGGATGTGTTGTATAGGAGGAAGACCACATGTC
This sequence comes from Nereis procera, assembly GCA_032360585.1. Classification (NCBI taxonomy): domain Eukaryota; kingdom Metazoa; phylum Annelida; class Polychaeta; order Phyllodocida; family Nereididae; genus Nereis; species Nereis procera. The sequence goes on along the minus strand of JAUOBU010092205.1, from coordinate 6,422 downwards.
TGATGGACCAAACCACAATATTCCCCTGGCAGAGTATGTTGCAGGGACGTAACTTGGCCTGCGGCCTCGTGACATCAATACGTCATTTTGACCTGGTGGGATATTGTGATTTGATCTATCATCCATGTGATCTTGCTATATTCTTTTACACCAGTCAGGTACTAGTCTGCATTCAGTTATGAATCGGGTATCCAATAAGTACAATGTACTATATCAATAGCGTTCATAATCAAAAAACGAATGCGCTTGTCTGCCAATGACCAGTGTTGATAATCAGAACATATTTATAGCATTGATGAATATTGTTTCTTCACTTGCAGACTCTGAACCCCATTGCTGAATGTCCCACATAAAGCAATCTTGTGGAAAATCAATGAGTCTAAACTCAAATGGGATCTGTGGTACAAATACATGAGCACATGGCTAATGAAGAAATTCACACTACCCCACTTGGAGAATATGGTGCAGGGACGCCACTTGGCCTGTGGCCTGGTGACGTCACTTCGCCATATCCACTGGGTGGGATATTGAGATTTCATCTATCAGCCATGTACTCTTGCTATACTCTTTTACCCCGGTGAAATGCTACCTAATCTCTCCAGTAAGTATAATCTAGTACTTCAATAGCGTTCAATTCAAAATATATATTGCTCTTGCATGCCACTGGGCAGATCTGATAAACATAGTTTATAGAAAATGGTTTCTACACTTCCAAACTCAGAATGGCGTTGCTGAAAGTCACACTTGATGGAATGTATTAGATAATATATGAGCTTAAAGTGAAATGTGATCTGTGGTACAGAAGCAAGAGGAACATTGCTGATCGACAAATTTGCAATATCACACATGGAGTATATGGTGCAGGGACGCAACTTGTCCTGCGGCATCGTGACGTCACTTTGCTATATTCCTACGGTGTGATATTGTGATTTTATCTATCAGCCATGTGGTCTTGCGATATTCTTTTACACCTGTGAAATTCATTTTTGCATACAGTGATGAAATGGCTATCTTAAAAGTACAGTGAACAATATAAAAACTTTTGTCTGCCAATTGGCATTCATAATAATAAAACAGCTATTGGCATTGATGATAATTATGGGTTCACTTGCAGACTAGCAATGTCGTTGCTGTAAGTCATTCCTGATGCAAATTTTCGCCAAATTTCAGTCGCTTTACATCTGAATATTGACCATTTCTGAAATTCTACTATTCAAGCTTAAGTCACTTGAAGCGTAAATAATTAAAAGTTGTCACCATCAATATAAAATTGAAGTTTGTCAATATCCAGTGTGAACAAGGAATTTTCATCAATGCAATCACAATAATCCACCTAATTGAGTCAGTCACATAACTGTATTAAACTGAATGTTAAATTTCTTTTCCCTGAGTCATCTCACAAAATCTCTCCATAGCGTGGAGTTCATAATCACACTATTACCGATATGAACCCGTATCCAGATGAAGACTCTCGTAGAGACTTCCAGAAATGAAAGTGTACATGTGCATTTCCAAGTATAACAGTACTCTAGCATACAATTGTTAAATGCATGTGCGGTTGGTATAAGTTCAAAGTCTTCACAAATGAACTCTTTCAGCATGCAAGCTAGTTATTACTTGTTTCCTAAAGTACTGCAGCCATCACCTGGGAAATTCATGACAAATAATTGGGCTCATCTGCCATAGTTGCCGAACCAAAGAGGTTTGCTCATGAATGACAGAGAATTGTAGATTGGTCCTCTAATTCTTGCCCATGTGTTAACTTGCATGTACACTAATTTCTTTGCTGTTAGTGATACTTGAGTAGCAGGAGTAATTATGTGCTTGTTATATTAAGTGCACTCACATGCTTGTGTCCACTTTCTAATTTCAAAATATATCTTGTATATATATGTTAGTGTTTCCTGTATTGCTAGTGCAAATGTAGCTGCAGATTTCTTACAACCTTATAAATGATAGGATAACAGCAGAGTGTCACGAGAGGTGCACAGTTGGTGGTGATTGAGAAGACATCTCCATCAGGGGATTGGTTTCTATATTCACATGAGAGACAAAGGAGATTCCACGCAAATTACTGTGGAGGATACTATAGAGGCAATTTCGGGTGTGAAAGTACCTAAAATTCATTTAAGATCATATGGAGATTGATGAAGATTAGATTGCACATGTTATGATGTCTTCTACTTAAGTTCCTGATATTAATGGGTTTTTGTTCAGAAAAAAATTGGATGATGGCAACACTCTGAGACCACTGTTTTTTCAGAATAATTTGTACATGCAGATGTTGCTGATATGGTCTTGATTTCTCTGGCTGTAGATGAATTACCTTCTAACAACACCATCAATGCACCTCTGTGTACATGAATACAAGTCCTGCACATACGCGTCTATTGAGTTCCAATGAAGTGTACCTCTATTTTGCCTGAATATCAAATTGAAAGTTATTCCAAGCACTTACAGGTTGAAAATCTGTGAGAAATGGTATTCAAAAGAAACTATAGATGACATACTGTAATGACACATGAGCTGATTATTACTCAATTGCCTTGAGCGGCTGTTTGAGGACTGGGTAAAAGGAACCAAAGCAAACTGACTAACAGCACACATCATATGATTACAAATTGCTGGCTACATAGTAAGAGTGATCGTACCCTTGGCATGAAAACATAGCAAAATACAATGTTACTGAAATCACATAATGTACAAGTACCATCTGTAGCAAATGCATGCTATTGAGTAGTACATTCTCTGCTTTTCCACAACAGCAGCATATCCCTGCGAGAAACTTGTGATCAAACACATTAACCTATGAGCAAGGTTATATGTGACAAAGTAATACTGATATTCAGGTTGTTAGACAGACTAAGTATTCAACGGGAGAATTGACTGATGCAATACCAAAAAAAATTACGTTGTCAACAAGGACTCCATCTGAGGAATATATCCATGAGTATTACAATGGCCGAGTATGCTAGTATCAAGATTTGCGGGATCATTGGAAAAAAAATCCGGAATGCAATTAAATTGCCATTATCATAATGACCTCGCATATAAATTGAATTTGAACTCAGAAATATCCAAAATAGAACTTTATTACAAAATTGCAACTAGTCATAAATTCCCTTGAAATTCAGAATCGATACATGCTCAGTCAAACTGAATGAAATAATTCAAATCATCAGTCAGTGAGTCTGAGTCTCTTACTTGCATGTTCTTGCCACTTTGACTGGCATTAGTTGGGTTGGGCATGGGTACAGCACCTCTTGGGGCAGCAGGACCAGCAGTGTTCCAGGAGGAACAGCCAGGCACTGGGTCATCATTTCTTGATAAATTGATCAGGCTATTCTGGCTAGACATTACAGATGAGTTGGACATATTCAAAGATTGTGACTGCATTTTGGGAGCACCTTGAGGCCCCAAATCTGACTGACTGTCTCCACTTATGGTCGAGGGGTTATTTGGCTGGGCATTATCATCTGACGGTGCATACTGTGGAGCTGCATATCCCGATGTTGCATATGTTTTGGCAGGACTTTTAGAAGTGGCCGTATTCTCTCTCATTTCAAGTTTCTGGGTCTCACTCAACCAGTGGCTGAGTCATGTTAATGTTTCATGCTCGTAGGGTTTATACAAAGAGGCATAGATTAGTTTAATGCCTGCTGCAATCCATGATGCGAATAACTCTCTTTGAGAAGCATTCTGAGTGATTTAGATATACGATTTGAGGAATCTTGGCTTCCAGCTATCATTTTAAAAATTGTTACACTGACATCTTCTACCACTTCTGCTTTCTTGCATTCGTCACTGAAAATGAGAATGTCTCAAGATGTGAATACCTGTTCGGATCTATATGAATGATCAAGAAATTAACCTCTTGATACACTATAATAATTTTCTGATGGTCTTATCCCAATAATAGAGAATTTTGAACCAACTATTTGAGTTTGGAAAAGGCAAATATGAAAGATAAAGAAAATTCTATGACAGCATCGTACAAGTAGAATCAGAAAGCATTTCAGGATGATGTCTTCCTCTCGATACATGACAAAGAATTTAACACCATCTGTGACCAATGGCAATATCCTTACTGAAATTGAGAAAAACATTTAGAACTTAGATTGGTTATTGTTCAGTACAAGTGGAATGCTTGCTGACCACAAGAAGAAGTTAATACTACACTAAACAATTGAGCACTCACCACAATCAAAGCAACCAAAAAGTTTTTCATGTGAATTTTAGGTGTGGCATATTTCTAGAATCAGTATTCATTAACTGAGAGATGTTCATTTCAAGAAGTTTAATCAAGAATTCCTCAGACAACATTGACTTCTCTTTGGATGGTGATCCTACATTTACGACAATCTTGAATTCTGATGACTGATCAAGTAGCGCAAAACAGTACTAAATCAATCATAGGAATTAATTTGTCAGAAATGCAAGACTGGCATCTGCAATCAGGATAAGTTGAACAAATAAAGCTTAAGCTGACTTGTATAAATGGCCATTATTCACATAATGCAGGCTAATTACTAGAATATGTGCCAGCTATAATCCCGGAAAAAGTGCCTTATCTAACTTTCCAATGATCGGATGTCCTATAGAATAACAGTGCACAGACATACTTCATTTGCAGCGTATTTAGCGCGATGCGCCAATTAAATAATATACAGGGCAAGTAGTACATTCACCGCCATTGGGATTACTTCTTGCTGATATACAGCTCCACACCAAAGCCGAAGATTACCCCTTGATCATGTAAACCTGTGTCTCAACGTGCATCCTGAAAAGCTTTAGATATTTAACTAAATAAATTGACCATTGCGAGCGATCAGCAAATGGCACATTTGCAAAACGATCATGGATGAATCACCTATAAACACTCAACTGAAACAGAATTCAGGGTTCCCACATATGATGGTCAAAAAAATTCCAGCAAGTTTCCAGAGCATTCAGGCAAATGTTAAGCATCAATCTGCAAAGTACAATTTGGAATGCCTGACCACTTCTTCAGTTTCAGCACTGCCTTGACATGTCATTTACCGAAAAGGGATCAGTCACAAATCATCTCCAATTTCGGACTAATGGTGTACCTACGATGAGCCCTCGATTGGTCGTTTACGTGGCGGATCACTGTCTGGAAGAATCTGGGAATCTTGCGCATCATCATTGGCTGGCTATGTCAATAGTGGATTTCTGAGATGCGCATCTTCCCGATTGACTGGATGACAGCTGCCTGTTCTTGCCTGCCTTGGAAGTTGCTCGATCGGTCATCATCTGCAAGCATATTTATTCAACCATTATTCTCAATAGCAGTGCTACATTGACTAAATCACAAGATCTGATTAGGCAATTACGTGAAGTATGCACCACTTCGGTCAATCACATAAATCTCGCCAGTCACTGGGAGAAGTAGCCTTGTGGAATAACTGAAGAGAAGTGTCAATTGGCATACCACTGTACCAACAACTAACGCATCAGTTGATGACGCCACTATCATTGGATATGTTCTCTGTCCAGGTGCTGCCCATCACATGCCCTATCCATGACAAATGGGAAGCACTGCCAACTGGCAGCACATTCCATGCAGGATGCCGGAATAGATAAGACAATGCATATTTGCGCATTTGGAAGAACTGAATTTGGTGTGAGTGTATGCAGCACTTCAAGTCACAAATCTGCAATGGTCAACATGCCCCATCCTACTTTCTCTGCCCATGAGCAGGCAGATACCGGCATACTGCTGAATCAATTGTACAAGTGACCACCTTTAGGCTCAGAGGACTCAAATATACTTGAGTTTGCAGGAATTAATGCACCTACTCCAGAGATATGGATTCCATAAACTTCGGTGCAGGAGGACATACCGACAGACGGACGAACATATGGACATACCAATTCACTGACATCTCGGAAACACTTACACTTTTCCCTGCACGGGTAAGCACTCTGACCTGATCCAGATGGGAGTGCCTTCGTAGCCTTCGAAAGCGCTGTTCGCATAGTTGCATACCATCTGTCAAATTCGACCACTGTACCACAAAATTGAAAGCAACATAAATTCAATTTGGAATAAAAAACCCAAGTTAGTCACTTCCTTAAACAAACAAAGATGATAATCTGTCAAATTTGAAGTACGAAAATTCTTGTCGCACACCATTGAAAAAAAACTTCCCTAATTATTAAAGAACAACACTGTATTCTTCACTCACATTTAATTGAAGACTGACTCATTATGGACAAGTCCAAACTATCCCAATTGGTGATTATATCATGGGGATGTCACTCGGTCACTGGCCTAGTGATGTCCCAATGCCACATTTACCAAATGAGCTTTAGTGATTTAGTCAATCACCGATTATGTCATGCTACTGCAATTGTTACTGGAGAATATCTAATTCCTAGAAAGAAACTGAAACTAGAAT
>JAUOBU010091094.1:0-13966 GCA_032360585.1 Nereis procera | reverse complement strand
AATAGTAATGAATATACTCCTAGGAATTGATACTTCATTCAGCATGCATCCATTTAACCGTTCACTACGATAACTCTCAAATCACCGTTGGATATTGTGTCTTTCAAGTCCAATTTGACGGCTTCTTAAGGTCCGACTTGACTGACACAAAAACCATGGGAATAAGATCTGGCCATGTGGCCATTTCATCATTTCACAGCTCACTCTAGTGAGAACTGATGAAATAGCCACTCGGTGGATATAGTGTAAGCATATGACTCGGTTTTCGGCCTCATGTTATTTCTATGCCATATCCACCTCATGGAATAATGCGTTTTTTATCCGTTAGCCATGTGGTCATGCTATATTATTGTCTCCATCATGTCATCGTCATCGATTATCAGGTGTTTCTGCAAGTTATGACTGAGGAAAGTTCAACCCTGAGTCAGTCAATTTCTTAGTATATAGAATCCATGTAGAATAATGAATCATTGAAATTAGGAATTTGATACAGTGATGAAAGAGTTTTGATGTGGCTATGAAAGAGTGGGAGATCAGGCAGGGAACTACATGCAGTAGTGACCTGGATGATCTGGCCTGGGGACAGACATAATTACCAGCCAGACGTGTACCCCCATAAATCAATATCAAAGTCCTACTGTCAACAAGCCATCTGACAGGCCATCTGACAAGATACTGATAGAAGTTGGTAAGCCTGTTGACAGATATTGACATGTGTCAAAGATGCCAATCACTTGAATTTATGAGAATAGAATTTGTATATATAAGGCTGGAAGACAGGACTGAGAAATATATGTCTACTGTGGCTCATACTGTAGATACGACATCTTGCCTCTGTCCGGTCTTCCAGCCAGTGTGTCTTATGCATTCTGTTTAACACTGTGACTGGAATAAACCATTGGAACTCCATCTACTTGTGGACATCTTTATTGGAGCCAGCATAGCCCGTGCCAGTACTCTCCTTCCTGGTACCTTCAGCAGTCCCCCTTGTCTCAAGGGCAGGTTCATTCTTGAGACATACTCGAATGGCTTTTCGATCTGTTGGAGAATTTACCCATTTGAAATGGTTTGCAGAAGAGTGGGATTCCTGTACCCTTGCTTTGGGTCTGTTTGTCTGAGCTCTACCTTGACTGTGTGAGAAAGAAGCTAATTGAAGTACCCTAGTTTCTGTCTCAAGGAAAGAATCTCCCCATTGCATCTTCCCATACTCTATCTCAGATAGCACTGCTCCGTGAATTTCTAAGATGGTCTTCCATGGATATGTGGTTGAAATATACATATTATCCATCAAATGTGTAAGTTTTGCATGAGCAACCACCGACAAGTCTTCTGTGTCCAGTATGTCCTGAGTGCAACCCGCAACAAACAGTGGCATGGACAGTTCCTCATGAGCTAATCTATGTGAGGTAAATTGCTGGAGAAGCTTGGCATGGGGCCATTTTTGGGGGGCTATAACCTCATCAAGACAGGTGGCTAGTCAACCAGACTTTTGCTTCTTACCCTGAACAGTGTCCTGATTATACGAGTGGGTACCTGGTTTTTCGTTGCTGCAGATGGATTGTGGTTGTCTTTTTGAATTTGGCCATTCCTGGAAGATGGTAGTTTCCGGTTGTCACAAAGTCCCAAACTCCAGAGTATGTTGCTTGATTGTTGAGTAAGTTCTGGATTTTTTCTGAAATCAATAATGTTCACTGTCTTTGGGTCAATTGTGTGTTTCTTGGTTGGTGAATTACCAGGAATCTGTTGTTGATCAATGTCATACCTTTGTTTGGTTTCTGTCTGTCGGACGTTGGTCTCCAATGCAGATATCTTTAATCTCATATCGGCAATGTCCTGAAGTTGCTTCCTGTCGTGCAAAATCTTCTCTAGTTGTTGTTTGCGAGCGGCTAGTTTTGCCAGGAGCTGATCATTGTCATCTTCCTCGGCCGGGGATTCATCCGGATTACTTGCCTTTTCCAGTAATTTGACAGAGTTCTCACTGTGCTCTGACAAGGAGTTTTGACCCTTGCTAAGATGGTCTGTGTTGAGTCTCTGTTGGTTCTGCATGTTGATCATGACTTCTAGCTGCTGTTACGGGAATCGGCTTGCCAGCGCAGCCAGAAGTGCCGGTTCCGGAAATACTCGGTATTTCCGGAGTTCGTCTGAAGCATGGCTGAGGTAAGGGATTGACAGGCAGAACTCCAAGGACCACCGTAGAAGCAGGACTCTTCAACCCAGTACCAGTGGACTGTCAACAGTCAGATGGTAAGTGGGCCTTTTCCTGTTTCAACTGGTACCAGGAGTGGTTCTCTAAACTCACTAAAATGAAAGTAGAGAGCAGCCTCTTGTACTGAGTTGAATTGGAATAGAATTCCTGTCAGTTTCTCTTTGACTGAGGGCTGGTGCTGGACTTGCCACTTGAAAGGGGTGGTTGAACAGGTTTGACAGGGGAGCCTTGACCACATGGCTAGGGCAGACACTGACTGCCTTGCTTCATCACCTGCCCTCCCAATGTCTGTTTACTAGCCCTTAGGGAAGATAACTGTGGCTATGTGTGCCTGTGCTCTTCCAAAAGAGTGCATTATCTGAATTTTGTGAAAAAAGGTTTTTTTTGCATGGTCCCTTGGTGAGTTTTGGGAGAGTGTGGTCACACATGGTTTCAGGAGGGGTGAGTGTGTGTCCTTCTTGCTGGTGTTGACCAGTGTAGAGGGAAATGCAGTCATTCAACTGACAGGAATTCTCTGAAGCCTGCTTGGGTGGTACCTTGTGGTTTCTCAGAAATAATTTGACATTTCTCTGTCTGGTTGTCAGCATGTTAGGTGAACTGGTGATTTGCTAAATGGGATGGTGTTGACCATTCCGTTTGACAGTTTACTGTCATCTATGCCAGGCATCCAGTAGAAATGTAGAATTGTTTCATGAGTCTGCCCTACATTTTCTTAGGGTCCGGACTTGTCTTGTGCTGGGGAATTAAATTTATTAGATGGTTTTGACCATTTATTGTTTTTTCTCTCCTCGCTAGGACATTAGTTGTAGTTTGGGGTTTGGTGCACACCTTATGTGTCTGCATGTAGCAGTAGTGTCACATTTATCTCGTGAACAAGTCTGACGTGACTTTCCGTGTTTATCGGAGCTTGAGTTTCTGCCATAATGGGTACGCCGGTAAATATCAATTCTGCTTCAATCGAGGATTTGCAGGCTATCCCAGGCATTGGTCCAAAACGTGCAAAGCGCATTGTGCATTCACGGGACGAGGATGGTTACATTACTCTGGAAGAGTTGGAAAAAGTGACTGGAGTAAATCGCCTTGAATGGATGCGACTCGTGCACGATGGTGTGACGACCATTAATCTGCCGGCAGATCAGTTAGTTCTGCCATCTCTTCCAACACCTCTTGATCCAACACAGCACCCACGACAAATAGATCCCTTACAAGCCATTTTGGACAAGTTGTCAGATATGGAGGTTGACGTTCGCAAAAATGTGACAGTTTTGGCATCTTTGACGATGGAAGTTAACAAACATCGTGATGAAGTGCGAGATGAGTTGGTTGCCATTGTCAACAGACAATGTGATGAGGTGCGGGATGAGTTGGTTGCCATTAGACATAATACTGCGGATATAGTGGAACACAGAACCATGACTTTGTTGGATGAGTACTTGGAACGCTCTCGTTCACGTCGTAGTTCTGTGTCCTCAAGCATGGCTGGTGATCGTTTGCAATCCAAATTGGTCGTGAAACCGTCTGCGGTCGATGATTTGAGTCAAAGGCGTGATCTTCAGGATGTAGTTGGTGACTCAGGTGGTATCCAGGATGGCAATGCTATTGTTTCTGAAGAGGGAAAAGGAAGGTCTAATCAGTTTTTCGATAACATCAAGACCGTTTACCCCGATAACGGGCGATATAATAGGTGCCAAGATGGTGGAGTGCCACTAGCTGAACAATTCGAGTCAAATTCCTCTCCGAAGCTGCCCGCAGCTGATGTGGAGGTGACTCCAGGGCTGGTGAAGCTCCGCAGTGGGGACCTGGCCACATGCGTGGCAGATGCCCTTGTGTGTGCCCTGTTACCAAATATGCAGCCAATTGATAGGGTGAGTGAGGCTGTGCTCCACCGGGCTGGGCCAAAGTTGGCCGAAGCATGGCGTCAGATTCGAAGTGGTGAGCCTGGTAAGGTGTTCTTGACGACTGGTTTTGACCTGAACGTCCAGTGTGTGTTGCCTGTGGTGATGCCATCACATCGCGATGATGAATTGTTGTATAATATATATACACAAATTCTCGATAAGGTGACAGATTATGGGTTGCAGAGTGTTGCTCTTCCTTTCCTTGGGTGCGAGGAGCCGTGGTACACATGGACTGAGTCTGCTTATTTGGCTTTCTCGAGTATTAGCCAGTGGCTCAGCGTGGGAGAAAATGGTGTGAGGTTGAAGGAGGTTGTGTTTTACACACCCGTCAAGGGCCTACATCATGATTTGTGGAGATTGGCTCACTCTGTGTTGCGAGAGGGAGTGGTGGCAGACCTCCACCAGACTTCTGATCATAACCCATTTGTGGAGGCCAAAGGCTCTGTAGGTGGTGTGGGATACATGAGAACGAATAGGGAGTATGCTGAGGAGTCTGTTCCTCGGCATATAGCCTTTGAACACCCAAATGTAAGGTCATCACATTACCCACATGTGAGTGATCAATGTGGGTCATGGAATTCTCATCCTCCCAAGGTATTTGGACCTCACATCCGAGGAGATTATCATGCACAGAGATCAGGGCACGGTGAGTCACATGATGATTCTCGCCCCAGGGTTTAGAGATGTTGGGACACTTGGTATGCATTCACAGTCCCGAAGTGCGGTTAGTTCGCCTCTGGCCGGTGTTGACCGGCCCGGTGGTCCCCGTCTCGATTTTCAATCAGGAGGGATCACTGATTACCCAGAATATGAGGGGCGAAGTAGGAGAGATAGGACGTACAAATATGATGGTCACCAGTCGAGGAAGATGGATCGCTCAGTTGATCAAGATGCAGCTGGCGATCGAAGGTCCGGTGACCGGATCGGCTATCGAAAGTCGTGTCGGCGGAAATCTGATTCCAGTACCGAGCATAAATCAACACGGACCAGGAGAAGACGTCGTTCATCGTCTACCTCATCCTCCAGTTCTAGATGTTCGTCCACGACTTCGGAACCCTCCAGCGATCCAGAATATTCTGGCCCTCGAGGTTCTTCTGTAAGAAAACGAAGTCTGGGCACTCCTAAAATGGAGACATTCAAGGGTGAACCTTCTACTTGGAAGCCCTTTATCTTCTATTTCGAGCAGCTAGCACGAACCTATCGTTGGAGCGAGAAAGAGAAACGGGATAAACTATTAGCCTGCATGCGGGGAAAAGCATTGGAATTCCTCTCGACGAGGAACAAGAAAACGAGGAAGGACTACAAAAGGCTCAAGAAGTCATTCAATCGTCGTTTCGGGTATGAGGACACCCCTTCCTCTAATCGCAAGGAGTTGTTCTTCGTGAAGCAGTCTGAGAATGAGACGTTGGAAGAATTCGCAGAACGGGTTTATCGTCTCACGAGTCGAGGATATCCGGGAGTTCGGGATGGACACGTCCAGGAGTTCGCGGCCGAGGCCTTCCTGCGTGGTTGCAGAGACAAGGTGGCAGCCCTATCTGCTGCAGATAAGCGACCCAAAACTCTATACAAGGCAGTGAAGCTGGTGTCAGCTTCCATGAACAACCAAAAAGTTTTAGGGAAACACCATTATGCCTCAGCTCGTTTAGTGACCTTTGACACTAAATCCGAATTTTCTCATCCGTCTGGTTCGCGAAGTCAAAGCCCAGGACTCACGGGTGTTGACCCGGGAGCTCTGGCTAAGGCTTTGGCACAGGAATTGAAGGGCATCCTCCCTGTCACCGAGCGCGCACATGACGCTAGCGCTGAGCAACGTGATAGGAGTCGCTCAAGGTCGTTGTCCCCTGGAGCTTGTTTCAAATGCGGTCAACGTGAACATTTTGCGCGAAAGTGTACAACGCCGGATACACCCGGGAATAATTCGCCAAAGCGCAATTGCTTACGTTGCAACAAGCCAGGACATTTTGCGAAAGATTGTCCTGACAAGTCTGGTCAAAGTCCTGTGCGAGATCAGTCGCTAAAAGCCTAGGGGTTGTTTCAATTGGCCAAGAGTCAACCCCAGAGTTTCATGACATAGGCCAATCCTTCGAGTGTGATGAGCGAGAGGGGGGTGTGCCATCAGCAGACATTGACAACACTCCCCTCCCAAATGCAGTCTTTACCGATTATGGGGGTGTGGGAGTGGATAGTCATTTACCACCATTGTCCATCTTTGCCCCGGGAGCTGGTGAGATTGCTGAGCAGTTTATGGATAATATGAATCAGGCAGTAGGGGATGAAAGTGCTGATAGCTTTTCAGGTCCCCCAGTATCTCTGGTGGTTCCGGTCCTGGTAGCAGGTAAAAAGACCATGGCTGTGGTGGATACTGCGGCGCAGCGGACCATCCTGAATGAGGAGTTTTTTTACAGCTTGCAGGGAGTCCCTAAACCATCTGAAGATGTGTGCCTTGGGACTGCAAAGTCCGGTGGATTCATGCGTGGGAAGGTGGTCAAGGCCATGAAATTGAAAATTGGCAGGCGATACTACACCTGGAATGTCGTGATTGCACCTATAACAGATGATGTCCTTCTTGGTTTAGACTTCTTGAGGTTGTTTGGGGCTCAGATTGATCTGGTCAGTCATTCCCTTATTCTTCAGGGGAATTGTGTTGATGCATATTTTTGCAGGGATGCGTCTGGAAAAAATCTTTGTGTTAGTCCAGTACGGCTCGACGGGAAGATTTCAGTACCACCTGACTCCTATAAGTTGGTGGAGGTGTCCCTGGCAGGAGCAGTGGGGTAGAATTTTCTAGTGGAGCCGGCAGGATTGAATGGGGGCTTATTGTTGCCAGCCTGTGTAATTGCTGGATCGAGCTCAGCGACCTTTAAGTTGGTCAATAACACCGACCATTTCATCAGATTGCCCCGGGATTACTGCCTAGGCATCGCGGTTGAAGTGCAACACATTTTGCCCTGGGAAGACAATGAGGGAGTGGAGGTAAAACAGGTTTCGGTGTTGACTGAGCCTGTGGAATCTGGCTTACAGGATGCGATCTCGAAGATCCCAGATCATGTGAAACCCCTGTATGAGAAGGCCCAGGTTAATCTGCAAGATTCGTCTGAATGTATCCATTTGGCAGAGCTACTCACAGAGTATGCTGATGTGTTTGCCATGAATGACCTTGACCTGGGAAGTTTCACTACCATCAAACATAGGATTGATACGAAAGATCATCCGCCTATTAGGAATCGGATGAGACGAACTCCTCTGTGTTTTCAGGAAGAGGAGGAGAAAACTCTGCAATCCATGTTGGAAGCTGGTGTGATCAAACCCTCTCAGTCAGATTGGGCTTCAGCCCCGGTCTTGGTCCGTAAACCTGATGGATCCTTGCGATATTGCATTGATTATCGCCCGTTGAATGGCTGCACTGTGAAGGATGCGTTTCCATTGCCGATTATTGAAGAGTGTCTTGACACTCTGGCGGGGACTGTCTATTTTAGTACACTGGATATGAACAGTGGGTACTGTCAGGTGCTAGTGGAGCCTACAGACAGTCCTAAAACGGCTTTTATCACTAAGTATGGTTTATTCGAACATGTTCGAATGCCATCTGGGCTGTGCAACGCTCCGGCGATGTTTTCGAGGGCCATCAACCAAGTTCTGAGGGGGCTGACATATAGAGAAGTTCTGGCCTATCTGGATGATGTGATCGTCCTGGGAAGGAACTTCACTGAACATCTGAACAATTTGAGAGTCACTCTGGGTAGGTTCCGTCAGTATAACCTCAAATTGAAGCCACGTAAGTGTGCACTCCTGCAACAGGAGGTTCAGTTCCTGGGAAGGATTGTGAATGCTGATGGAATTCGGGTGAATGAGAACAAAGTGGGGGTCGTTGAGGAGTGGCCAGTTCTGAGGAACTGTCATGATTTAATGTCCTTCCTGGGGTTTGCAAATTATCATCGGGATTTCATTCGACATTATGCGGATATGGCAGCTCCCCTCCATAAACTTACAGGTACCCGATCGGAGTTTGTATGGGGTGAAGAGCAGCAGACGGCGTTTGAACAACTGAAGAAAGCTCTGGTGACAACCCCGGTTCTCTCATTCCTGAACCCAGACGACCCTTTCATTTTGGATACAGATGCCTCTGACTCATGCATCGGTGCAGAACTCATCCAAGTACAGGACGGAAAGGAACGGACCATCGCGTATTCCAGTTATGTGATGACCCCACAACAGCGGAAGTATTGCACCACAAGAAAGGAGTTGCTGGCAGTGGTAAATTTCACTAACCATTTCCGGCATTATCTCCTAGGAAGAAATTTCACCATCCGGACGGATCATAACAGTTTGGTATGGCTGATGAAATTTAAAGATGTGGAAGGTCAGTTAGCCCGCTGGTTGGAACAGTTGAGCCGATTTGATATTTCAATATTGTTCATAGACGGGGGTCCAAACATGGTGACGCCGATGGTTTGTCCCGTATTCCGGTAGAGTCTGCATGTAGACACTACCATGTGGGGAAAGATCCTAAAACCCTGCCTTGTGGAGGTTGTGTTCATTGTGTGAAGTTGCATCATCAGTGGGAACGTTTCAATGAGGATGTGGATGATATCATTCCAATTGCGGTTCATCAAGTGGATGATGTTACCCCCATTGCAGTTTGTACAGTGCTATCGGACCCCATAGACCCAGCTGATCCATTTCTAGACGAGAACTTTGATCCTGTCACTTATGTGGTAGGTCATTGGTCAGGTAAGGAGGTGAGCGATCTGCAGCTGGAAGATCCAGACCTGTTGCCGGTATTGACCTGGTTGCGATCAGGTGATCCTTCTGAGGCTGAATTGTTCCTGGGTAGTCCAGCCACCAAACACTATTGGTTATGCCGAACGCAGCTCGAGTTGAAAGATGACATACTTTATTATCGGTGGGAGGATGCTGCAGGGGCTCGGTTGAAGTTAGTGGTTCCTCGCAAATTGAAAGAAGTGCTGCGCATGGCTCATGATGCAAAGTCTGCAGGACACCAGGGGCGAGACAACACCTTGGCCCGGTTGCGTCGTTCTTTCAAGTGGTATGGTATGTCTCTGGATACTCGGTTATATGTGCAAACATGTGAGGCGTGCAATAAAAGCAAGAAACGGAACAGGACACCTCGGGCACAGGCACAAAGTTATACTGCGGGTTGCCCTGGAGAACGGGTTCATCTCGATATCTTAGGGCCGTTCAACGAGAGCTCTGGAGGGAACCGGTATTTACTTGTCATAGTTGATCAGTTTACCCGGTGGGTGGAAATTTATCCCCTGCCAGATCAGTCAGCAGAGAGAATGGCGAAGGTCTTTTTTGACAACTACGTCGCCCGTTTCGGTGTCCCATTGCAAATTCACACCGATCAAGGGAGGAATTTTTGTGGAAACTTCTTCCAGGTCTTTTGTAATCTGCTGGAGATCACGAAGACGAGGACAACACCCTACCGTCCAAGCTCGAACAGTCAGGTAGAACGATATAATCGTACGATATTACAATTCATCCGGTGCTTCCTTGAGAATAAAGTGAAGGAGTGGGACTTGTATGTACCATATTTGGGACTTGCTCTTCGTTCCATGGTCAATGCGGACACAGGGTTCACTCCGAATAAGTTGATGTTGGGCCATGAATTAAATCTACCAGTGGATGTCTTATTTGGCGTGTCTCATGCGAACCAGGCTACTCAGGAACCAGCCAAGTTCCTTCAGGGACTACTTGCTAGGCTGGAGAGTACTTTCCGAACAGCCCGGGAAAACATCCGAGGGACTCAAATCCGTCAGAAGAGAAGGTATGATGTAAAGCTTCAACAGAACAGGTTTGCGAAGGGGGACCTTGTGTATAAGCGGGAATCTGCATCAGTGGTGGGTCAGAGTCGAAAACTGCGGCCGATCTTTGTGGGACCCTTCCTGGTGGTTGAGGTGATCTCTCCTGCATTATATCGAGTGGAAGATCGGAAGAGGTCAATGGTGCTTCATCATGACCGGCTGATTCTCTGTGAGGATCGTTGTATTCCCTTTTGGATCCGTAGGAAACGGCACCAACTACTTGAGTTGGATGAGACCCTTGCCTATGAGGAAGAGGAAGATGGGGATACTGGCGGTCCTGATAATGAGCCAGTGGATAGTACTGTGACACCTGAACCTCATTCCTCTCCGGTAGAGGAAGAAGAGCTGGGTGTGCAAGAAGGGGTCCCCGGAGATGGGTTGAATGACGAAGATTGTGAGGAGAGTCAGGAGGATCTAAGTCTTCCTGCGCTTTTTGACTCTGAACCAGTAGTGACGCGACATGGTCGTAGGGTGGTTCCGCCTTCTAATTTACAGGATTATGTGTAATTTTATACCTTTATTTTGCAGGAAGTGGACGATTTTGTGCCAATTTACGACGACCTAGAGTTGAGTATGGAAGAGACACCCGCTGTTCCTGTGAAGGGTGTTGACCCTTCACCGGGCTCAGAGGCAAGGGTAGAGACACCTGTGGGTGCGGAGTTGAGTATGGAGGAGACTCCCGCTGTTCCTGTGAAGGGTGTTGACCCTTCACCAGACTCAGAGGCGAGGGTAGAGACACCTGTGGGTACGGCTGAGGGTAACAAACTAACAACTGGCATGGAAGTGTCACCTGCCCCAGGGGTGTTGGAGATCAGCCTGCCTCACCCTCGAGAGGAGGATCTAGTGGTGGTAGAGGTGGACGAGGGAATGATCTGTGAAGATCCGGCAGTCACAATAGTCCGGCGGTCAAGAGAGGAGGCTGCTCTGGGCCATCCCAAGCAGTGGTGTCGCGTGTGTGGAGTGTGTGTGCCAGGAAAGCTGGGACACCACCTGCAGTTCCATCATCTGCCTTGGTACGTGGTGCCCTATCACGCTTGTTGGCAATGTCGGGAAGCGGATGCTAAGATGACCCTTCTGTGGGTCAACCATGGTCAGTGCCAAGCACGGGCCTTCAACGAGGCTCGGCTCCCTGAATGGCTGGCACTGATGGCGGGGTTGCTAAACCGTGTCGCACTTGAATATGGCACTACAGTCACTGGCCTGTTTGATCTGGCTATCCATGAGCAGTGGTACCCGAAACAGGCGGGCCTATATTTGATACCGGAGGAGCTGACCTATCTCCTGCGTCTCCTCGGTCAGTATATGGAGGTGGCAATCCCACCAGAGTTCAAATTATCCCCTCCGAACTCAGTGGCGCTCTTGGGGCACTGGGACATTCTGGCTGGAGTATTTACTCGCCTGCCCCGAGAACAAGTCGATACGTTCCGGCATCTGGAAGCCCCTATGGGTGGGCTTGGGGGGGAGTTTGTGCCGCCAGATATCCCTTCCTTCGCGATTATCAGCCGTTGGCTGTGGACGCCCATTGTCACCTACGTATGGCTTGCGAGAGGATGGGAGTGGAGTCAGTTGGAACCTTGCGTGGTGTTGCGATGACCCAACGTAAACGGGCAGGCCAACCATTTGTCGAGGTGACCGCAATCGTAAATAATGTCGTCCATGATGCTTGTTGGGCATCGTGGCGCCAGTTCACAGACTCAACAATTCGTGTTGGTTTTTCCTTTGGAATCCACCCTTCTCTGGCGGCGACGCACAAAATTTCACCAACCCGTTTAACTCAGGCAGTGGCTGGATCTCAGTGTGTGGCGGTGGGGGAGTGTGGGTTCGACGTGCACTTGGCCTCCAAAGCCAATGAAGTCTCCGTCTTGGGTGTCCAAGAAGCCGTGTTCCGGACTCAGCTGCGACTGGCTAATATCTATCGACGGCCAGTCGTGCTGCATATACGGGCCCGGGATGGAGACGCCAAGGGCCTGTCGAGCCTGTACTCCCGCGCCATCTCAATCATGCACCAGGAGCTCACCACTGATAAGAAAGAACATCCGGTGTATGTACACTCATTCGTGGGTCAGTCAGAAGACGTGGTGATGTGGGTGAAGGCATTTTCGCGGGTTGCCTTTGGCTTCAACGCTCTAGCCATGAAAGTTGAGGGCGTGTTGAAGGCGTCCCGGACTGCGGGGGCGAATCGGGTCTGTCTGGAGACGGATTCCCCCTATTTGCTCCCACCGTCGTTTCCCCTTCATCCCGTCAATGTTCCTTGGAACCTTGATCGGGTGGCAGAGGCAATGGCGGTGGAGTGGAATGTTCCGGTCCGGGTCGTCTATGACCTCACCTGCCGAAATGCCACCCGCATCTTCCACCTGTGAACGGCTTGAAGATGGTGGGCTTGGGCTGATGGTTTTCACCATCTCGCCTGAGTGAAAGGTTTTCTGGTGGGTGGGTGGGTGTCTGAATGATTCCTCTCCTGGTAGGCTGAGTTATTGGCTGGTGGTATTGACCACCTTGTCTGGGCCCACCTGGCTGGGATTTGGAGTGAGTTAGGCATTCCCTTCTACTAGAATTCTTTTCACCTTGTCCTGTTTGTCATGTCCTGTGTGTCTTTGTGAGTCTTGTTTGTCTTCTGTGTTTTGTAAATATGTTATTTTGTTGTTGTTAGTTTGTCCTTGGCATGGCACACCTGGGGGGCCTCTAGTGGTGGAAGTAATGGTATCTCCGTCCTTTGAGTTTATTTTCAGTTTTGCAAGGATTTTCATTTTTAATTAGATATAGGCAATCCGTCCTTCGAGTTTATTTTCAGTGTTGCAGGAGTTTTATTTTTCATTAGATATCTGAGATCATTTCTGGTTTCCTGCCAATCATCTTGTGCTCAACCCTTGCAGGCTGAGTATCCAGATTCAGGTATAGTTTTTCTTGTTGTTCATTTTCGGCTTGAGATAAACTGTTGAATTCTTCTGCAGGGTAATAGTTCTTCTTTTTGATGGAGTTTTTTATTCTGATGATTCTCTGGTTACCTGGGTGTTGCCGTGCAATACTTATTGACTTATGTGTGAAGTCAGGGTTCTTTGTTGAATTTCCGGCTGACTGTTTGCAATAGTTTCTGGTTTATGACATCTCTGCCTTCCCTTAATGTTTCCATGGGGGACAACAGAAATTCTCAATATTCTCCTTTACCCAGTCTTATCAGGTATTATAGGGAGTATCTCTTTTTTTGTGGAAAATAACTGGTTCAACTGGAAAGGTACCTTACCAGAACTGGCACCAGGTTGTCTGCAGAAGGTCACTTGCGTTGAATAAACTGGTTGTTGCCTGAGGTGGTTTGTGTTGCCGTCCCTTGCTGTTGGGGTTAGAGAACCAAGTTTCTCTTCTCCTCTCCCCTCCCCCAAAGTCTTATCTTTCAGAAGGGGGAAGAGTGTTATGGGAATCGGTTTGCCTACGCAGCCGGAAGTGCCGGTTCCGGAAACACTCGGTGTTTCCGGAGTTCGTCCGAAGCGTGACTGAGGTAAGGGATTGACAGGCAGAACTCCAAGGACCACCGTAGAAGCAGGACTCTTCAACCCAGTGCCAGTGGACTGTCAACAGTCAGATGGTAAGTGGGCCTTTTCCTGTTTCAACTGGTACCAGGAGTGGTTCTCTGAATTCACTAAAAAAAGTAGAGAGCAGCCTCTGGTGCTGAGTTGAATTGGAACAGAATTCCTGTCAGTTTCAGTTTTGACTGAGGGCTGGTGCTGGACTTGTCAGTTGGAAGTGGTTGGACAGGTCTGACAGGGGAGCCTTGACCACATGGCTAGGGCAGACACTGACTGCCTTGTTTCATCACTTGTCCTTCCAGTGTCTGTTTGCTAGCCCTTGGCGAAGATAACTGTGGCTATGTGTGCCTGTGCCCTTCTAAAAGAGTGCAATATCTGAATTTTGTGAAAAAAGTTTTTTTTTGGCATGGTCACTTTGTGAATTTTGGGAGAGTCTGGTCACACATGGTTTCAGGAGGGGTGAGTGTGTGTCCTTCTTGCTGGTGTAGACCAGTATAGAGGGAAATGCAGTCATTC